>CAUYSK010010703.1:0-12473 GCA_963575035.1 Avahi laniger
TAATTTCTTTCTATTTTTAGTAGAGACAGGGTCTCACTCTTGCTCAGGCTGGTCTTGAACTCCTGAACTCAAACGATCCACCCGCCTTGGCCTCCCAGAGTGCTAGGATTACAGGCATGAGCCACCGTGCCCGGCCAACCAGTACTTTTTATTACTACATATTTCATCAAAAATAGCAATTCCCACGTTGCTACAGCAAATAAAACTCCTGGTTGTGCTACATGAAAAATAGTTTCTTAATAATCTAATTTTGACATTCATGGATTTATTAATATTCTTATAGATTCAGGGACTCTGAATTAGCAAATTCCAACCTGAGGGAACTGGGGATGTGGTATTAAGATGGCCAGGCAAATGGTTCCAGGGAAGTCTAGGGTAATGGAATCAGGAGACTTGGGTGTGGACCCTGGCTCCCCTACATGTGAAGTCAGCAGGTGGTTTCACAGATCTGGTCTCAGTTTCTCATCCACAAATAAGATTAATGCCGCCTGTCCAGTAAGACTGTTACCAGGCATTCATAAAATATTGTACGTAGAAGGTCCTAGGAGAGTAGAGATGCCTTGAAGAAAGGAGATAAGAATTGGGCTTCCATGCAAAATCTCCCAAGGACTACTTGGACTTCAAGCATTTTAGTGAGCACCCAGGAGGGACTTGGAAAGTGGTCAGTGGCATGCAAGCAGAATTGTGATGTGACTCAGATTGGTACCGTATGGCAATAAGCAATCATAGGAAATGCAAAAAATTACCATGACTCAACTATAAAGCAAATGAAACATAATTATTTTAAGCAATTGGTAGAGTACAAGAAAAGAGCATTCACTTGATGTTTGAAAGCTTCTCTTAGATGCAGCAGCAGTTTAGCGACATTTCCTCCTGTACATACCCAATCACGCTATTTAGTCTTTTAGTGTGCGCCATGGAAGTAGCCATAATAGAGAAACAACACGTACTAATTTCAGAATCAATCCATAGACAAAGTATGGAAGACTTAACTAGAATAGCAAGTGTTGTTATGTGAATGAAATGAAAGAGAAGTTGGTTTTTTAAGTGGGGTGGAAGAAAGGAGAGAGCCTAGAATAGAGGAAAAATCTCTTCATCTTACTTAGTGAGAAATTTACTCAGTCATTGAAATAAAGATTATATCTATGTAAAATATTGAAACAAAAGATACAAATATATTTAAAGCAATATAACAAAGTTTATGTGAGAAAAATGGATTGTCTTTCAAAACAGGAAGTCAATAACTACTTTCTAAAATGGATGATAATAATAGCAACAACAATAATAGCTAACATGTTTAGCTCCTTATGTGTGCTGGGCACAGCTCCACAGCCCTTACAAGTATTAACTTATTTAATACTCAAAATATCCTTATCATGTAGACATTATTGTTCCATGTGATGGGTAAGGAATTGAGACACAAAGTGGTTAGGTAACTTACTCAAGGTCACATAACCAAATGGTAACAAGACCACGAGTTTGAATGCATTATTTATAATCATAGCATCATAAATAACCAAAAACTTCTAAAATACAATATGTTGAACATCATGGCCTCTCAGCTAGTATAATAAAGATTAAACTGGAAAGGAAGACGTTTAGTTATCAGTTAACACTATTTGACTACGCAATTTTTTTGACTATCTGTCTGAATAATTGTATAATAATAAGAAAAATATGTCAGTATCTACTGTAAGATAATAGTCAACAGGAAGAGCAGATTCATCTTCC
The DNA here is from genome assembly GCA_963575035.1 of Avahi laniger. Classification (NCBI taxonomy): domain Eukaryota; kingdom Metazoa; phylum Chordata; class Mammalia; order Primates; family Indriidae; genus Avahi; species Avahi laniger. The sequence goes on from CAUYSK010010703.1 coordinate 1,732, forward strand.
AATTTCTGAAAGACCTTCATGAGAAGAAGTGATTAAAGCATTGTGAGTGTCTTGAAGGGGTAAAACTAAGGCCAATGTATGAAAGGTACAGAGAGAGAGAGAGTCCAGGTCCGAAAAGAGAATTAACAGGTGGAGCTGTCCACAGATGGAGGCTCCCACAGCAGCTGGACGACCGTGTGGTAGGTATGGGGCAGATGAGACTCCAGCCTCAGGTGGGGTTGGAACAGACATTGTCTAGGTCTCTCCCAAGCCTAAGAACTATGTGTCTCTTATCTTCACGAACTTTCCAAATGTAAACCAGAATTAATTTGAATCAGAAACAACAGCTCAAGTTTCAGTTCCATAAAATACAGAAGATCCACAAGGAGAATCAGCCAGGTTCAGAATTTCTGAAAAATAAGCTCTGTAAATAAGCCTGAAATTATAAACCAAACTTCTGCCATAGAGAGAAGGATTCTGTCTTTCAATTCTGGGATTTTTTTAAACTTTCATTCTCATTCTCAGACCAACCATCCACATGGAATCCGTAGCCAAGAACAATCTCACCATAGTAACCGAATTCATTCTCATGGGCTTTATTGACCACCCTGAACTGGAGATTCCCGTCTTCCTGGTGTTTCTGAGTTTCTATCTAGCCACCCTTCTGGGGAATATGGGGATGATTATTCTAATCCAAGTGGATGTCCAGCTCCACACCCCAATGTACTTTTTCCTGAGCCACCTCTCCCTGCTGGATGCCTGCTATGCCTCAGTCATCACCCCTCAGATTCTTGCCACACTGGCCACAGGCAAAACGGTCATCTCGTATGGCCACTGTGCTGCCCAGTTCTTTTTCTTCACCATCTGTGCAGGTACAGAGTGCTTCCTGCTGGCAGCGATGGCTTATGACCGCTGCGTTGCCATCAGCAACCCGCTGCGCTACACTGCAGCCATGAATCCCAGAACCTGCTGGAGTTTGGTGATGGCAGCCTACACCTGTGGGGTGTCAGGGGCCATCCTGCGTACTGGGTGCACCTTCACTCTCTCCTTCTGTGACGACAATCACATCGACTTCTTCTTCTGTGACCTCCCACCCCTGCTGAAGCTCTCCTGCAGTGACACAACAAACACGGAGATTGTCATTGTCTTCTTTGGCAACTTTGTGATTTCAGCCAATGCCTTGGTCGTCCTGATTTCCTACCTGCTCATCATCAAGTCCATTTTGAAGGTGAAGTCTTCAGGTGGCAGGGCCAAGACTTTCTCCACATGTGCCTCCCACCTCACTGCTGTGGCCCTTTTCTTTGGGACCCTCATCTTCATGTATCTACGGAGCGGCTCAGACACATCCCTGGAGGAAGACAAGGTGGTGTCTGTCGTCTACACACTGGTCATCCCCATGCTGAACCCTCTGATCTACAGCCTGAGAAACAAGGATGTGAAAGCTGCCTTCAAAAAGGTCACTGGAAGATTCCAGGTGTCTCAGAGTATGTAGACTTCTGTGAAAGGATCTCTCATTTTAGCACACTTTCTTCCATATCAATATATCCTATTTAAGCATCAGCATTCTAGGCAACCTGTATACCTACAACCAGAAAAAAGATAGACAGGTACCACCAGGCACACAAGAAAAACTGCAAATATAGTGAAGTTTGTTTGCAGCAATTGCGTGGTCCTTTCTTTTCAACGCCCTCTCCCAGTTCCAGTCCATTCTTTAGCACTCAGCAGTCTCCTTCTACTTCTCTGGTGACACAACTTACAGAATCTCAGAGGTCCAAGGAGCCTTGAGTTTATTCCATCCCACACCAGTGCTCCCTGCACCCCTGCCTGGGCTTGCCATCCTCTCCCTTTGTTTTTGCTCCTGTCAGTCCTACCTTTTTCTCCGTGTCAAAGATCATATCTGGGGATCCCTGTGATATGCTAATTGGCCTTTTTTTCTTGTAATATGTGAGGGACTGATCACCTCAATAAGCAGGAAATATTGTACAAGACAAGAGCCAGGGGTGGGGAACCTGCAGCTTCGGGGCCACACGTGGCCTTCTGGGTCCTTGAGGGCAGCCTTTTGACTGAATCCAAATCTTACAGAACAAATCCTTTTAATAAAGGGATTTGTTCTGTGGAGTTTGGATTCTCTTGCCAACCAGCCAAGGGAAGGATGTGTTTGAGCAAAGGGATTCCCGTTTCACCCTTGCACAAACTTGGGTGCCTGCCACCACCTTAAAGGGTCTTTTTTCTTGCTCAAGCCAGAACAATAGAATCTGTAAATTGTCTTACCACTTGATGACTCACTGGTTTTATGGTTCCTGCTTTAATGTTACTCTGACATCTTCCAGGTGAATCGAGCCATCTCATCTTGGGGAATGTCTCCTCAAGGGCCAAGCTGCTAATTTCTGGAAGGCACAGGTCACTGCTTCTCCTCACCCTATTGCCTGTCTCATGAACAGTTCTCTCCCACCAAGCATCCTGTTTCCAGGAACAGCAAAGTCAGATAGAGACTGCTGGACTCCATATTACCTTCTCTAACAAAGATTTGGTGAGAGAAGAAAGTCACCATAAGTCTTGCACCAAACTGCAAACCCCTTGAGAGCAGAGTGTTTTCTTCATTGCAAAGTGCAAAATCTAGACCAGATGAGCGCTCAATAATCGCTTTTAAAAGGTTTGTGGTACACACATGTTTCCATTTGAGCCTCATGGCAAGTCTACAAAGCAAATAGGGAAGTCATGCTTAAATATAAAATTCTCATTTGCAATTATGGAAACATTTCCTGATGATTTGAAGAATACTCAGAGTGTACAGCAGTTGGCAAGGCATGGAGTAAGGCTTGAGTCTGAATCCTGATTCTACCACTAATTCGTTGTCAGACTTTGGGTAAATGATTTAATTTCTCAGGTCTAAAACAAGTATGGCAATTCCTAATTCAAGAGGATATAACAAAAATTAAATCAGATGAATAAGAAATATCCTAGCATAAATCAGGTGTTCAATATAGATAGTTATCTTCCCATTCTCTCACTTTCTGATGTCAACCCTGGGCCCTTCTCACAATTCCATGGCCATTGATAAAAATGAAATAAATCACAGATCAATGATCATGAAAGTCAATGAAGGCTGTGTACTGAGGAAGATGAATAACTCAATCCTTTGCACTAAGAAATAAAACAAACTCGAGTATTTAACTGAGCAGGTGAAAGTGCATTTATTTGCATCTAACATAGACAAGAATAACAAAAGGATGTATTTTTATTGAATATGTTATTTTGTACCCAATGAACCCCTCTACCCAACTTTGATTTTATGAGAAGCTGATCTTTCTTGTTCCTCCATTTGGAAACAACCATTTTATTAAAATGACCTGCTACACACCTGGCAGTTGACTGATTCAGAAATAAGCACCTGATCTATGGTAGGCTGATAAAAATTTTCCATGGGCATTATGAAGCTGAACATGTAAAAGAGATTCAGAATAGAAAGCCAGGCTGACCAAGGTAGAGAATATCCAGACAGTTACTAAACCTATGAAGAGATGCTTATTCTCATTAGCAATCAGGAAAAATGCAAATTTAAAACTACAATATGCTCACTAGATTAGCAAAAATTTGAAAGTATGCCACCACCATGTTGACAAGGATATAAAAAATGGATAGCATAAATTGGTTTAACAACTTCATAAAACACTTTGGCATTAACCTCTAAAAATAAAAGATACAAATGAACAGTGACTCAGCTATTCCAGTGACCTAACTATACTCACTACAGAAACTCTTGCCCACACACACCAGGATATGGGTATAGAATGTTCATAAAGCAATGTTGTAACAGCACGAAACTCAAAATGCTTGCCTTTGGTTTTTCATTCTTATGGTCTGGAGTGTGGATGTGATGGCTGGAAACCTGGCAGCTATTGTGAACCATAAGGTGACCTTAAAAATGAAAGCAATGCATAGGCGGCAACAGAGCAGAAAAAAAGAGATGCCTAAGGCCTGACATCATTTTTAATGCACCATATGAGCTTCCTATCTCCAAAGATTCTTTAATACGAGAAAGAAATAAACATTTATCTTATTAAAGAAAGCAACTAAAAATAACTATGTATTTTTTTTTCAAAAACAAGCTTAACAAAGTCATTTTGTTAGGGATATATACACAAATGACTAAGGTTTAAATTAAACAAGTAAACAATTATAACCACAGCCGAGATATAGGAGCAAGTGGGGATTGCGAAGGGGCAGGGCCTCCTAGGAACTTCTGGAGAAAGAAAGTTTTCTACTTACCTTGGTCTGATAGTGACTGCCTGGATATTTGTTTTATAATTTTTAATTAATATTAAACTGTATCCATTTTTATGTACTTTTTTGTATGTATATTATATTTCACAACAAAAATACAAACAAATAAATATCTGAACCTCCACCCCACCCCCAGGCTACCGTGGAGGCCTGAGTCATGGGGTCTGTGCCCACACCCCTCTGTCCTTGGCAGCAACATGGCAGGATTCAAGCGACACTAAGAGACTCCTCCCTAGTAACGACTTTTTCTTTCTCTGTTGTTACTAATTTTCCACCATGAAAGCAGTCTTTCCTTTTATTTATTTTTAATTGACAAATAAAAATTGTATATATTCGTGGTGTACAACAGGATGCTTTGATATATGTATACATTGTAGAACTGCTAAATCAAGCTAATTAACATAGGCACCGCCTCACATACTTATCTTTTTCTTGTGGTGAGAACAGTTAAAACCTACTCTCTTAGCAATTTCCAAGTTTCAAGCTTCAAAGCAATCTTTCTTTATATCAAAGTGAAATGCCCTGTAGGACTGAACACTCATCCCAGGGAACATTCTGGAAAGCAGGTGGTTAAACTGAAGAAAGCCTGGTGCTCAGGACTCTGCCACAGTACAGACCTCTTCGGAGGTCTGAAGAACAGCCTATGAGGAGTTCAGTCAGGCTTCCTAGAAGTGGTGAGATTCAAACCAGTTCAAACTGGGCTTGGAAGGAAGTAGAAACCTCGAGCAAACCAGGCTAATAGGTGACACCAACCTGATCAAACCCACAGTAGCTGGATAGCCCCAGTCTCCTCTCCCGACTACCTTCGCCACCACTCTGATCACCCCACACACTCTCCAGCTGCCAGCCGAGAAGCCCCCTGCAGTCAGCTCTAGCTGAAGGAAGCTGGCTTCTCTCTGAAATGGGAAGCCCTGTCTCACTATTAATTTGCGATTTGCACATAAGTCTGGGCTCACACAATCCCCACTGAAGGCAGGTAAACCGTCATGGTGAGTTATATAGACAGAAAGAGCATCTCTCTGCCTTTCGTGTAGCATTCTCACCTTTGTCCATAAGTAACATCTTAGGTGATATCCACGAGATGATCAAACAACTGGAGGATTCAATTGAATCCGAAAACTCAGTGCTTCAGAAACAAGATGATCCTAACCAGGTTGTTGGAGCACAAAGGCAAAACGGGTGGCCACCTGGAGAACCTGTGAGGTCGCAAGCTCTCAATTCCACCCAGCAACACTGCGTAGAACTGGGCACACAGTCTGGCCCTGCTACCTGCTGGGTGTGTGTTCAAAGGTGGGTTTCCAGCATACACGTAAAATGAGCCGGAGGAAGACTGGGCAACTGCATTTTCTGTGGATTTCAGATCCTCAGAGAAATCTCCTTGGACCTGCTCAGAAAACAGGAGAAAATATTAACAGCGCTTCACAGAAGTCCCTCTCAGGAGCACTTCTGGCCGGCTCTCTCTCTACAAGGTAATGTAAATCCTATAACTATATTACGCTGGGCCATAAAGTATATTGCAGAGACTACTGAATGTGCTTTCCAAACTTTTTAACATAATTTAAATTTATCTATGTGACCTTTTAGATGAGTTATTTATATTCCCCAACCTTCAATTCTGACTTCCATAAAACAGGCCCAGGAATACATACCTTGCTGTGGCAGTAACCAGTAACAAATGTGTCCAGTGCAGGGAACAATAGTTGGCACAGAGACATTATTGCTCCCCGGACACCACACTATCACCAAGAGCTCGGAGCATAAGCTAAGCATGGGCCCATCCCCTCTGAGGAGTTTTTCTCAGCTGGTAAGGTCAGACAGAAAGACATTTGCAACAAGCCCTTGAGAAGCTAATGTGGAAGTGGATGTTCTAGGAAGGCGATGATTTGGGAAATGCTGTTTCCCAACCTCTGAGTGTCTCAGCTGTGCTGCAGCGATCCTCCCGTCCCTGCGGCCCCATCCTGGATTTGTTTGTTCTGGTTCGTGTTTTTATGACTCTGTGGTCTTTCCTGAGGCACCAAATGGGTGCACCACTGTTGAGGCCCCACAGAGATAAATCTGGAAGGGAATATTTTCTGACACATCAGATGAAAGTTACTTCTGCTCTGGGCTTCAGTTTTCTCTTCTGCCAAATGAAGAACACGTACTAAACCAAGTGCATTCGGATCTTTTTTTTAACAGTGGAACCCTGTTCCCAAACAAAATGAAATGAAGCACCTGGTTGTTTACAAGGGTTAGAAGAATCGCTGCTTTGTCTGCAGCTGGGGCCGAGATGGCAGCACCCCACCTGCTCAGCCTCCCCTTCGCACTCCACCGCCGCGTGCCTTTGAGACAGCTCAGGCAAGCCGGGGCTCTGAGGAGCAGAGCTGGAAAATCGCAGAACCACATTTCCAACTCTTGGGTTCTGTGTCTCTGGGGAGGATCATGGGTACTTCAAACAAGCGTGGAGAGGAGCATGGTGAGCCACCACTCCCGGTGTCTCAGGCCTCACCAAGCCCATCCTGACCACCATATGCACAGTGACCCCTAAACACTGGAGAGAGAAACCAGTCACCCAGACGCTTGCCTGTTCATAATGCCACCTTCAAACACAGGATGTCAGACAGAAGTGGACACAGAAACTGACAGACAAGCTTGGGGTTTCCAGGAATGTTCTTATTATGCAGATTTTCCCGTTGAGACAAACACTGACTTGCATGGTTGAGACACTGCCAGGTGTAGCCACCGCTCTTCAGGAGAGAGCTGCCACATGATTGTATCCCTCTAGGCAAATGAGGCCCATCGGAGCATGACGGTGTCTGTTCTCAGGCTGCATGAACAAAGTTATGCAAGTCCAATGGGACGTGTCCAAGGGCTGGCCTAAAAGGTTATGACCATTCTCGGAAACGGTGCTGTGGCTGGCCAATTATGACAACCTAAATCCTACTAGGTAGTGGGATATTGCTATAAGTTGTTAAAGCTTAGGACTATTTAGAAATCTGAATTTGTGGTTAGTTCACATGTAGAAACATTCAGAGTAATCTTTTAAGAGCCTCAAAGAAATTTATATTTATAATCTTCTGATTTAGAGACAGCAAAAAATGTCCTGGGAGGTCATCAAGTCAAGCATGTCTTAAAGCATAGATTACATACCTCTAAATTTCCATGCCAAAAAAATGCTCTGTGGCTAAATAATGATGGAAAACGCTGCCTCAAAAGAAGGAGTTATCAAATTACAGAATAGGATAATAGATTTGAGAGACAATTCAAGATGTCTACACTAGAATGTTCCAGAACGTGTTATGGCCGCAGTGAGGACAAGTCTAGAAGAGATGCCAGTGTCAGCCCCCACCACAGCCCAGGCTGAAGGCATGAAAGCTGATTTGTGTCACATAACTGTCCTTTGGACACAGTAGACAATTAATATATAGACTGGCAACATACCTTCAACTTTTTAATTTATGTACTGAGCACTCCAAAATTAAAAAAAAACAGATAAATAAACCAAAATCTCTTTTTAAAGTATTTAAATTAAGAAACCCTAAGATAATTTTTCTGTTTCAATGGAGCTAAAGGTGACAGACCTCCAGGAGGTGATGAGCCAGAGCCATTCGTAAGTCCAATTTACGAGGAAGCAGAGAAGATTCAAAAATTCTGGGAAACTCCTTTGACAGAGGGAAGGAAAGGAGCAGACAGTGGCAGCACGTAATGATCACCATAACAGCAGTGCTGAGGAGGAAAGACGCATAAACTCCTGCTGTTAATGTCCCGAGAATCTCCTTAAGTTCAGTGATCTGGGATTTCCTTCCGTTCTTGGTTTCCATTAGAACCAGGTCAACGGAGATGGCAGCAATGAGAGAAACCAGGGTTGTTCGTGCCCAAGCTACTGCTCATCATTAGATTTGATATGCATTGAATTAAGCACGTTAGTGGAGTTGTTAATTGTTAGAAACTTCGGGAATCTGGTATTCTTTCTAAGTCTGAAACACCAGGACTTTAGTTTTGCCTTATGAGCCATGAAATTTCCAGAGTCAAAATCAACAGGCAGCCCTGAAGTTTCTATGGAAGTTTTATGGCTAATAGGAGCCCTGTATTTCACAAACAAGTCCTTAAACCTGACTCCAACCAGCCTCCCAGAGAGTCTTGGAAACCTGGGTGGAGCGGCCTCCACCCCACTGCCCAGAGGCACGGTCCTGGAGAACAGAGCCAGAGCCACCAGTGGCTGACAAGGGACTCACTCACTACCAGAAAGGGAAGGATCAACCTGATTTCTGTGGAAAACTGGTTCTACTGTAAACCCCCTTTCCATAAACTACCTCTAGAGTACAGGTGCTAAAAGTTAAAGTAGAAGCCTCTGGTCAAGAAGGACCAGTGCAGGATAGTGAAACAAGCATGTCTTGGAGTTATGACATGATGGTTTAAATCCTGGCTTCTGCACTTGCAATTTATTCTTTGATGAGTCATTTTAACTTTCTTAACCTCAGAAAACACATTTCAAGCGTGAAACTCATATTGGCTATTCCAGTATTATTGGGAGGAATCACTAAGTTAATGTGCAAATGTCCAACACAAAGTAAGGGCTCCATAAATCGAATGGTTTCACAGAATCGCTTTCTCTCATGGGCCCTCAAGAAAAGAGATTCAAAACAGGCGATGACCTGGTTCATAGGAGAGCAAACTAGGTTAGTAAAGTACTCACAAGGAATTGTTGGAATAACTGGGAATGTTTGACTTGGAGAAGAGGAAACTAGATATAATAAAAGTGGGCATTACCACTATCTGTTTTGGAAGAGAGTGATTTTATCCCCCTTGCGGAACCAAGCATAATACCAATGTGTAGAAGGTACAGAAAGAGCAATTCGGCTTTCTCAACAGGCAGAATTTTCCAAAGGTAAAATGGCGAGACAGTCCCCATCACATAAAGAATTAACACAGGATCCTGCATCTGACAACTCTGGAGGCACCATTCACACCACAGTCCGGGTGAATGGCCCTGGCCCAGAGTCACACAGACACAGCCTAAGGAGCCATGTGTGGCAGCCTGGATGTGCACCTGGGCTAAATGACAACGGGTTGGGGATAGAGTGTTCTACTAGACAAGAGAGGGACTCCACATAGATCCCTGCCAGTCTTGATAGTCTAAGGTTCTCTGATCTTAAAGAAAGTTCCAGATAATAAACAAGTGAATTTGAAGAAACACTGACCCAAGGTCCAATTTCAGGAGGGGTACAGAGGCAGGTGACTAGTCTCCATAGCAACTGCCAGTTGTGGATTCTTAATGGTAAATATTTCTTTTCTCTGAGCAGAGAATATCAGACATTTGCCTAACATCTGACACTGAAGAAAGCAAAGGACCTCAACTCTGAAATCTCTAATTCCATTCTCCAGGCCAACCAGCTACCTTGAGCCTTTGGCCAAACAGAATCTCACCACAGTGACATAGTTCATTCTTGTGGGCTTCATGGATCACCCCAAACTGGCGGTTCTGCTCTTCTTGGTGTTTCTCAGTTTCTATCTTGTCACTATTCTGGGGAACGTGGGACTGATTATTCTAATCCAAGTGGATGTCCAACTCCACACCCCGATGTACTTCTTCCTGAGCCACCTGGATGCCTGCTACGCCTCGGTCATCACCCCTCAGATTCTGGCCACACTAGCCACAGACACAACGGTCATCTCCTACAGCCGCTGTGCTGCCCAGTTCTTTTTCTTCACACTCTGCACAGGCACAAAGTGTTACCTGTTGGCAGTGATGGCTTATGACTGCGTTGTCGCCATTAGCAGTCCACTGCGCTACAACGTGACTGTGACTCCAGGCACCCGCAGGGGCTTGTTGGCTGGAGCCTACATCTGTGGAGTGTCGGGGGCCATCCTATGTACCACATGTACCTTCACCCTCTCCTTTTGTGATGACAATCAGATCAAACTTTTTCTTCTGTGACTTCCCACCCCTGCCGAAGCTTGCCTGCAGCAGCATGACACAAAGTGAGATCGTCATTCTCTTTTTTGCAAAATTCATGTTCCTGGCCTATGTCATGATCATCCTGATCTCCTACATGCTCATCATCAGAGCCATTCTGAGGATGAAGTCTGCTGGGGCATGAGCCAAGACCTTCTCCACCCGCATCTCCCACCTCACCACTGTTGTCCTCTTCTTTGGGACACTTGCCTTCATGTACCAGAGAAGTAACTCAGACAAAAGAGGAGGACAAGATTGTTTCTGTCTTTTACACTATAATCATCTCTGTGCTGAACCCCTTGATCTATAGTCTGAGGAACAAAGATGTAAAACCTGCATTCAGAAAGGTCATTGGTAAACTCCAGTTCCCAAGGAATGTAGCTTTAGGTGAGGGTCCTTCATCCTGACCTGTCTTCTCCCCAGATCTGCATATTCTGTTGGGCATCAACACCACATGGTGCTTGCCCTGAGAATGGACAATAGGTAGCTTTCTCCAGCACCTGGAAGTGAGCAGGTGACATTTGTTTGGATGACTTCCACCTCC
>CAUYSK010010704.1:0-15056 GCA_963575035.1 Avahi laniger
TTCAGATTCAGTGGACCGTGGTAATCCTCATTTGGACTTTCGACAATCTCTACAGATGTTTCTGATATACTTTGCCGTTAGGGGAACTTTGACTTAAACATGATTCTGTAGCCCATCCCCATTCTCCAGATGGAGACCCAAATTAGGCTCAGAACTTCCATGACTGGCCGGGCGCGGTGGCTCACACCTGAAATCCTAGCACTCTGGGAGGCCGAGGAGGACAGATTGAGCTCAGGAGTTCGAAACCAGCCTGAGCAAGAGCGAGACCCTGTCTCTACTAAAATTAGAAAGAAATTAATTGGACAGCTAAAAATATATAGAAAAAATTAGCCGGGCATGGTGGCACATGCCTGTAGTCCCAGCTACTCCGGAGGCTGAGGCAGGAGGATTGCTTAAGCCCAGGAGTTTGAGGTTGCTGTGAGCTAGGCTAACGCCACGGCACTCTAGCCTGGGCAACAAGTGAGACTCTGTCTCAAAAAAAAAAAAAAACAAAACTTCCATGACTGACTGGAGGATTTTATAAGTATAAACCTGCGTCTAAAGAATTTATTTTGCTCACTTTTTCTTCTTATGAGCAAGGAGCTAATATTTGGGAAAGGGGGAGAGTTCACATATTGTTTTTTTTTTTTTCTTTTCTTTTTTTTGCCAGTTTGTTATAAAGACCACTGCCCTGTGTGTTACATTTTTTTGGACAGAGCCGAGCTCAGGGCTTTTCTGCCCTTCTCAGAAACACTCATTGCTTACTTTCCTTCCCTGTGGAGAAGAACTCCTGGACCGTATCATAGAGGCCAATCCTCAGAGAGGCGAAGCTGATCTGTCTCTGAAGGCCGGCAGGCAGCCCACTGTAGAGTTTCATTGGCCCTTCTGTTTTTGCCAGGGTGGTGATCGTTCCCAAGACGCCTTTATACCTAATGGCACTGGAGGTCTGGCGTTCGCCTTGGACCTGGAAATGAGAAAGGTGCAGGTCAGAGGGAAGGGAAACTTGAGGAGTGGGGGCCTCTCTGCTGAGGAAAAAACAAGCCTGGCACCGGGCTGTCCTCTAGGGAGAAATCTTAAGCCAAGATTTTTCCAGTGTGTTGCTGTTCTCAGTTTCCCTTCTCAGCAACATCTTCCCCATTCCCCGTGTTTCTATACACATATGTATTATATGTACATGTTTCTATATAAAGAGGGGTGGCTGACTGCAATGCACATTTGAACAGCCCCTCTTTCCTCCCCAGAACCCCTAAGGCAGTAGGATGGGAGGGTGCCCCCACAGAATGAAAGAAGCAAGGGAAAAGCACGTAATTTGTAAACTCAGGAGAGGCTGACAATCTTAGCTCCTAGAGCACTTAGAGCACCCTAACTTTGGGGAGAATTCCGCAGTAATCATGGTCAACCCACCATCCACGGCCCTTCTGGTGCTTCAGTTAATCCCGGGAAAAGTTCCATTTTCCCATTCGAAAGCATCAGCCCTGGGCTAAGGCCACACTATTTTTTAAGGTGATCACCTGCCCTGCCTAACTGAGAACGGGTGTTTAAACCAAAGCAGAGAATCGAAGGGACACACACAACAGAAGTCCCCGCTCTACCCTGAGGCCCCTCGTCATCCCATCGGGCTCACTACCTGTAGCCGGACTTTGGCGGTGTCCAGCGGGAAGGTGATCACATCCGCCACGCAGGCCGCCACCCCCGCCGAGCAGATCTTCACCCCCGTGGTCGGGTGCACGTCGGAGGCTGGGAGGCCCACCATCCTCACTGGAGAGGCAGGCGAGGCGCCGGTGCAGAGGGAGCCGGCTCCAGCCCCGAGGGGGACGTTTCTGTCCCTCCCTCTTCACGCCTGTCCCGCCGGGCAGCAAACCCGCCTCTCTCCGACTTCTGGGACTGCAGCGAGGGCGGCCGAGGTCTCCAGGCGGCGGCTGCAGGAGGAGCGCGGGAATAGGGCTGAGTCCCCCAGCGTCGCCTCCTCTCTCCCGGGTGTCTGAGGACCCGCTGCGCCCCTGAGACTTATGTAGCCGGCCGCTCCGGGAGGAGCCACGCGAGGTCTCAGAACACGGGTCGTGGGACCTGGCACAGGGATGTCCTGGAGCCCCAGGTCCCACCCACCCCATCCTCGCTCAGCGCCTGGGGAGCCGCCCTGCACCCCGAGAGAGCCCTCGTCCAGCTCGTGCTCTCTGCGCCCCGCGCTCGGCGCCTCAGGGGGAGGGGCGCACTGCCGCTGTCGTCACCCACGTCCCTGGTGTGGCACCTCTGTCACCCCTGCCTGCGCACCCTCCGCTGGGGCGGGGAACAGGTGGGGGCCCCGGGAAACCAGCGCGATCGCCGCACTGCGATCCTGGAAAAAGGTGCAGTGGGCGCTCTCCCACTCTCCCCGCTCCCAAGCACCGTGCAGGCACCTTGCAGCTTTCTCCGCCTCCCTTTCCTCTCCTTTTAACTTCTCATGCTCCCGATTCCTTTCCAACCACCAAATTCAGACCTGGAAAAATTTAGGAATACTCTGAACTTTTGAAAGAAATGAAGTGTTTTGTTGGATCACTTTTTGAAGGAAGATGTCAAATGAAACCATAGACGTATAGAAGAAAATATCAAAAGTAAATTGCTAAAGCACTGTACGAAAGGTATCTCCTTTTCCTCCTTTTAATTACACTTGGTCCTTTCGATTACATTTCTTAGGGGATGCAGTGGAAAGGACAGGGCAGGTCGCTAGGCTGGTTCCGCTCTGTGACCCTGGGAAAGTCACCTTTATTCCAGTTTTCCTTTTCACACTGTAAAATGTGGTTCCAGAGCTATCCCAGCTACCCACGGATAACCCAACTATCCTACTGCTTGCTAACCTATACCGATAAATTAAACATTGTTAACAATGTTTGTTGTGGGAGGAGGAGCTTTTCCTACTTCTTTGTGCAAATATTTCAGTGTTTATTCTTTTGAAAACTTTTTAAAAAAATACCTTTTTGAAATGTTATGGGAAATCATAGGAAACAGGAGAAAGAAAGCGGGGAAGGGAAAATGTCAAGCCCCTACTGCCAGAATCTCTCAGATAAGCCAAAGATCCTTTGGATAGTACCAGAATCCCTATTCAACCATCTTGGGCTGCTGGTACCAACACTGAACTAAGCCCAAATAAAAAATCAGTGGGAGCCAGAGTCACCTCCTTCAGGAGCAGAGGAAATAAGACATGAAGCTCCTAAGGAATAATTTTCAAATCCTCTGTAAGTAAAGACTGTGTGTACTGTGCAAGAAGCCAGTCCTAAGGAGCTTTGGAGGGAGGTCAGGCTTTCTGGGCTTGCAAGAGGAAGGCCATGTTGACTGTAGGGTGGGCTCTGCCTAAATAGGAGAAGGAAGAGTCAGTGGGGTTTCTTCTTTGCAAACACTTGTTGAAACAAAGAGCAACTGAGACAAGCAGGTGGCATGCAGAAAGGCAAAGATGTTGGGGAAAGCAGGGTGCATACATACGAGTGCATTTCTGTTGGGAAATTGGATGATGAGGAGCAAAGAGAAAGGTAGGGCAAGAAGTTGGTAAGAGATGAGGCTGTAGAAGCCAAATGAGGAGCAAACCCTGAAAATCTATTCTGAGTGTGGATTCATGTAATCACCTGTGTAGTGCTTTACAGAGTGTAAAGTGCTGTCACATAAATGTCACATTTAATCTGATAGACAATAGAGCTTTATAAATGATTAGATATGCAGTCAAAGATTTTTCAAAGATGACTCTAAGTTTAAGAACATGGGTAGCAAGCTCAGTGACGGTACTGACTGATTGTATGAGACAGTCGGTAAGGGGAGGTAATTTTAGAGGTAAGAAGATTAAAGTAACTTATAAAGTCCTACAATTATTTGAAGATAGTAGTGTTAATATTTAAATAGAGAGCTACCTTAGGAAACTGCATACATACTAAGAGAGAGAAATCAGAGCTGGGAAGTATCCGGGTGTCAGTAATATGGATGTGATGAAGGGGTGCACTTTACATGGCAGTGAGTACAAGGGGAGTAGGAAAAGGGGTCAAGGGCCAAATCACACGGGGGGACCCAGGGTAATGGTCTGGGACAAATGACCTTGCCAAAGGTAGATTTACGACAAGAAACAGTAGCACCCAGTCATAGACCTGGCATTTAAGAATTTGATTAAAGAAGCGTTGGGTCTTGACCAGTGTCAAGTTTAGAAGAAACGTCAAGAGGACAAAGAAAAGCCTATTGAATTTGGCTTTAATAGTATTGGTGATCTTAGATAGTGCAACTATAGTGGAGTTATTCAGTTGTGAGGCTAATGGCTAAGCAGGTTGAGCGTGCCGAGTATACAGTATGACTAAAATGTATAAGAGGGGGCTTTATTTCTTGCTAACTCTAGTGAACCTCTGCTATCAACTGGTTAATCCCCAACCCTCACCCCAGCCCTACTCATGAATCTCTCTCAATGATTCTATCCGTAGTGTTTTTAAAACATAATTGCAAAGCCATGACTTTGCTCTTATGGAAAGTGAGGGTCCATGTGCCTTCCTCTTGCATTCAGGCCAGCTTGTGAATGTTTGACCAATAGAATAAGAACTGATGCTATGTGGCTTCTGAGACTGGATCATAAAAGTCTGTGTAGCTTTTGACTTATTCACTACAACACTTGCTCTTGGAGCCCTGAGCCACGAAGTGGGACATCAAACTTCTCTGAGGCTGTTCTAAGGAGAAGTCCCATGTAGGCATATTCATCCCTCCCCACCAAGGCGCCAGACCTGACAGTAGAGCTGTCTTGGACCCTCTAGATAATAAGCCCACCTGCCTGCTGAATATAACGAAGTAATCTCCATCAGTGTCAGTAGAACAGAAGAAGCACTCAGCGGAGCTCTGCCCAGGTTCCTAACCCATAAAATTGTGAGATATAATAGAATAGCAAATGATAACTGGAACACCACCTTCACTTGTGTGAGAAGTCGGGAGTGGCATGCAGTCCCTCTTTGCCCCATCCTCCAGCACTACCTTCATGATGAGGTGTTGGATGCAGTGGGTGGGTATAGAGTTTTGGGATTTGGGCTATAAAAAGAAGTCATTACACATTTGTGAAGAATAAGCAGGGTAAATTAAAAGTTGTCTTTGTTTCCATAAGGCACATGTTTGCATGTTTTGAAGGCAGAATATGACAAGCTAGAGGAGAGGGTGAGAGGAGAGCTGTTAGAAGAGGAAGGAAATGTGAAAAATAGATCTGTTAGGAAATAAGAAAGGTTGCAGTCCAAAACAGGTGAGGGCAGGTAGGGAGAGAGGACCTGTGACAGGACAAGGGAGGACAAGGGGGCTGATTGCTTTGAGATTTTAAGGAAGATGACAGCATGAGCTTCTGGAGTATTAATATTGGGGCAGACATGGACAGTGAGGAAACTTCTCCAGGAGACAGTATCAGTTTAGTTGAATGGTGACTGACCACTGGGATGTACTAGGCACGGTGCTGGCTAGCAAGACAAAGAAGCAGAAGTCAGAAATCTCTCGCAAGGAGACCTTGAGAGGTCAAAGAAGTTCAAGATTCTGAAAATGGTTCTGGATTCCAAGGAGCGCTGATCGCACCACTTCTGAGAGGTTCTGAGAAGTGGGGGAAAGTTTGCCTCAGGTTGGAGAGAACAGTAGGGAAGAGGGTGATATCCCCAAAGGGTCAGATTTCTGCTCTTCTGGCACAAAGGAGGGGTAAAGAATAGGTCAGTGTGAGCAAGGGCAACTGACCTTTTATGACGTAGCTAAGGAGTGGCAGCAAGTCCCAAATGTGCTAAATTCTTGTGTTCTCTTTTAAAATCTAGAACACCATTAACAGATGCACTTGCTCAAACTGGGGTCAATCAGGAATCACTGAACAGACTGTTTTCATATTAAATAAAAAAAGCATGATAGTGCTTTGCATTTGAATAGTGTTCTACACTTTCCCATAATTCTCTCAGTAGCCACCCGTGGGAAATATCATGTTGTAGTTATACAGATAAATGCTCAAATGACAGAAGACACAATTTACAAACAAAAAATACAAAAAACTTAAAAATAGGAAGGGGAATATATTTAATATCATTAATAAAGAAATGTATATCTTTTACCTAATGAATCAAAACCTTGTTACTATCAAAATTGTAATTACTATAACATTTATATATAATACTTTTTTTTTTTAAGAGATCTCCCTCTGTCTCCCAGGCTGTAGTGTAGTGGTGCAATCATAGCTCCCTACAGCCTCGAACTCCTGGGTTCAAGTGATCCTCCTACCTCAGCCTTCTGAGTAGCTGGGACTACAGGCACATGCCAACATGCCCAGCTAATTTGTTTTCATTTTTTGTGAAGATGGGGTGTCTCTGTGTTGCCCAGGCTGTTCTTGAACTCCTGGTCTCAAATGATCCTCCTGCCTTGGCCTCCAAAAGTGCTGGGATTACAGGCATGAGCCCAGCCTGTAATAATTAATATTAATTTAGTATTAATATTAAATTAGATTAGTATTACATTTAAAATAATACTAATGATGGTATTATAAGCTGGCACAATTCTTTTGGAAAACAACTTGTCAGTATACACTGAGCCAAGAAAATGTCTGTATGCTTTGATCCAGTGATGTCACTTATGGATTTCTACTCTAAAATGATCAACTAAAATATGAAAGTGTCATACATAGGCTGATGATTATTAAAGCTTAATATGTATCACAGCAAATTATAATAAGCTGGAAGTACCCAACCCAGCTTGAGATCTCGATGTGCATATCTGGGATTGTCTGAAGAGCTGTACCTATTAGTGGTGCATCAGTGTCTACTGTTAGGAATTAATATACAAGAAAGAAAGGAGGCTGCCCTTAGGAATAGGGAAAAAGCAGGGAGAGGACAGATTAGGTTTTCTTGGCCTAGTCCAGCCCGGAGAAGGAAAGACTATCAAGTGTCAAGGAGAAAATATTCTATTTCTAGTCTGATTAAGGAGGTATAGCATCGTGATTAAGAAAACAGGAGACCCATGTTCAAATTCTCTCTAAGATACTGACTGCATAAGCATGACCAAATTATTTAACTTTTCTGAACCTCAAATTCTTTACTTTTATGATGAATATTCCTGCATCATGAGGTTATTCCTTTTTTTGGTGTTTGTTTGTTGGAGGCTTTAATATATTTTATTAGAGCAAATTTTCAAGAAAAGGTGGCTTTTATTTACAGAATTTAATGTGTGTGGGGACTGTCCACCCCACTTGGACCCAACTAAGGATAACCATTAAGCTTGTTTCTGTATTTTGTTATTTTCAAACAAAAAAATTATTTGCTTCACATTCATAAAAATCTCAATATCATAAATGAGAAATAAACCCTTCTTTACCCATCCCTTAATTAAATATACAAACAGCTTCAGAAACATAAAATTTAAATTGGTTTAATTTTGAAGTGTAATCCAATGAGACTAAAAACTCAACATTTCAGGTCTTGTACCAAATAGTAAAATACTCGAAGGCCTTCAGGGTCCTTTGACTGATTTACATCAACAAGAGAACCAATTTTTGATATGGTAAAAGAAATGTGCTCATCTCCAATTACGATTTCTAGCTCCCGTGGGCCAACCCTGTCGGCAGGAGGCCAAAAGCTTCACCTTCTTTTGTAAGTTCACTGTCATCAATAATTCTCTTTAGTTCTCCCATCACCTTCTTGTGTACTCAAGCCTCTTTTCTTGACATCATTTTTGTAATTTCTGGTGTTGGCATATCTAAGCTTTCCGTCGGCTGAAACTCGAACTCTAGAAACTCGTGTACAAACTTGCCCTTGTGCCCTACATGGTAGCGCAGGTAGAAATCGCTGGCCATAGCCATGTTTGTCCCCAGGAAGCCTGCTGAAATCTGCCATGAGGCTATTCTTATTAATAGATTGATTACTCTTTATGCCAAACACCTGATGTACATAATCCTCATAACTCAAAAGATTTACCCATTTCATGCCTTTAACAAACACTTATATAGCATTGAATGAGTCCCAGACACTGTACTAAGCATTTTGCAAAATCTAACACATTTAGTTCTCATTGCAGCCCTCTGCATGAAGCATATATGAGGCGCATATGAGGCATATACTATTGCTAGCCTCACTTCAGGGCTGAGGAAACTCAGAGGCTCAGAGGAGTTAAGTAACTTCTTCTAGGTCACTCACCCAGTAAGTGGTACACTTAGGATCTTCCTGACGCCTTGAACTCAACTAAGATGTGATACCCCAACTGCCTTCCCAATATATTTGTGACATGATACTTTCCTATGATTTGAAGATGCGTAATGGCTAGGAATCCTCACATATTTTTTCAATAAGTCATATCAAAAGTTAAAAATCACATGCAATATATATCCTTTACTTGGTTTTTATATATTACTAAGGGACTTATAAAGACAACAATAAGCATTATAATACCTTTAGTTTAAAAAGTACTTTTTTTCATCTTCAGTAGAACCTGGTGGAAGAAGTAGGGAAAGTGACATATAAGATAGAAAAATGGGATTTAAAGGGATTTAAATGGGATTTAAAGGGTCCCAGTGGAGGGACCAGAAAATGAAAGGGAAGAGATGGCTTAGAGACCAGAATTATTGTCCTCAGATACTTGAAGGCTTATCCAGTGGACAGGGAGAGATTTCTTCTGTAAACAAGTAAGGAAAAGAATTAGTGCCAAGGAGTAGAAACCACAGGTGGATGGATCTTAGATGAGTGTGGAAGAATGGTCTAATAGTCAATGTGATCTGGAAATGGAATGTGATATTATTTGGGGTAATGGGGTAATTATCTGGGTATTATCACTGCAGGTATTAAATTTCAGGCAGTTTTAGAGCATCAGATTCATTGTCAGAAAGACATAAGTTTGAGTCTGCCATTTGCTATCCACGTGACCTCAGGCAACTTCTTAAATCTCTTTAAGCTTTGTTTCACTGTCCTTAAAATGGGGACAGTAATTATAATTATCATGATATTGTGAAGATTTAATTAAAGAACACTGGTAAAGATCGTAGCACAGTAAGTAGAGTGGCACCTGGAAAGGGCATAATAAATAATAGCTACAATTCCATTTTCTATTAGTGCAGCTTGGATGACCACTTCGCAGGTTGTTGCAGGGAACCAAATCATCCTACAAAAGGATTTACTAAAAGATGTGAAAGAGCCCCTCATGCCTCAAGTCTATGATTCTGTGGCCCACCTTGGGATGCAGTTATATGTGGGCCACCAAGTGGGACTGGCTCCCAGAGCTCTGTATCAAGTGCAGCTGGGAGCAGCATGAAGGTCAAATGGGGACATTTCAGCTGAGAATCATCCTCGAGGCTCCTGGTGTGAGGTCACTGCTGGGCCCCTGTTCAGATGAGGCCACAGTTGCAGGCGAGAGGTCACGGCCCAGTTGCAGGGCCCTCTCCTTCCATCATCCTTCCTCTTGCTAATCTACTGAACAAATGGAAAGGGCAGAGTGGTGCGTCCTGCCTGGCAGCAAGGACTTGGTTAAAGGTGAAGGATTGCAGCCCTGGTGTGACTGAGACAGACCCCAGGGGAAAGAGCAAAGACGAACTGAGGTCACATTGGAAGCGTTCTTTGGGATGTCTGTGGTTCTTTGCCTATTTCTAGCACTAAGTGGAAGTCAGGGGACAAGCTCGGAGGCCTTCTCAGCTAGTGCCCTGCTTCTGTGAACACACCCCTGCAGGTGCTGGTGTGGTCAGTTCTTGATCCTGAGTGTCTGGGAAAGAGGAAGCTCCGATATCAGGAAAAAGAAGAATGTTATGTCATCTACAGCATGATGGAATGGGGCAAAATAAAGGAAAGAAATCACTATCTTTACCAGTTTTCACTTTGTTGTTTGAGCTATTATATGGAGAATAAAATGCATTATAAGGTGAGCGGGCAATGGGGAACCCCCCAAAGGGAATTCAGTGTCTCCCACATCCGAGCTGCCCAGGGCGCTGGGTCTAAAGGACAAGCACAGGGAAGAACACCCAGGGATATGCACTCGCCATAATGTGCACAGTATTTGTGTGCTTAAATTCCATAAAAGCTCCCTCTTTTACATTTATTTGTGTGGTTAATATGATTATTTGGAAACACAAATTTTAGAATGTCTGTATCCCACAGACAAGAGAATAAAGCTTCCTTTCTATTCATTTCCTGTGTTCTGTTGAATGACCTTGGATCACTCTCCAGGAGACTTTCTTTGCCTGGCTGAATTCCATTATGAAATAGATCACTTGGAGCCAAGTTTACCTTAGGAGCTGTCCTTTGGCATTATGTTCCACCCCATCTTTCCGGGTCTTTGCCCTTTGAGACATGCCCTCTTTGTTAAGGTCTTTTGCTAAAAACATACTTGTGTAGCATCTCTTGGTAGGGCATACAGGGGACCAGCCTTTGGGGTATCTATCTATTGGGCTCTAACATTCTTGGAGCAATTGTTTTCCATTCACATTTATTGAGCACCCACTGCACACGCTGTGCTAATGTCTTAGGAGATGGACACATTAATACATGATAATGATACGATATGGTAAGTACAATGTTAAAGATGTGCCCAGGTGACTGGGGATCAGAGAAGATGAGTACCTGACCTTGACTGTGGGCATTTGGGGGGGTTCCCAAGGAAGGTACTGATGGATCCAAGTCCTGAAGAGTGAGTAGGAGTTACCCAGGCAAGCGTTAGGTGTGCGGGAGTGGAGAGCAAGGTCATGCCAGGCAGATGAGACAGAACAGTCAAGACAAGAAGTCAAGGAACAGCATGGTAAGTTTGGATGAATAAAAGCTCGTTGGTATTCCGGGGCCAGAAAAGGCAAACCAGGGCAAAACAGGAGATCAGAACTTGAGCCTAAGGAGGCAGGGCAAATCCAGAGGCTTTGATCTTATTATCTTATTATCTCTGTTTAAAAGGAGGTTTTAAACAGGAAGTTACAAAGTTAATTTTATGTTTTAAATAAACTTATGTGGCTTTAGGATGGAAGTCTTGAGGGCTGAGAGAAATAATCTGTTCCATGTCTCTCCCCTAGCTTCCAGTAGTTTGCTGACAATCTTTGGGGTTCCTTGGCTTGTAGAAGCATCTCCTCAATCTCTGCCTTCATCCTCCCATGGCATTCTCCCTATGTGTGTGTCTGTGTGCAAATTTCCCCTTTTTATAAGGACATAAGTCATATTGGATTAGGGCCTCCCAATGACTTCATCTTAATTTAATTAATTTTACCTGCAATAACTGTGTTCCCAAATAAGGTCACATTGTAAGGTACTGGGAGTTATGACTTCAACATATGAATTTGGGATGGGGGAGACACAACTCAATCCATAATAGGTGCCAACGATGAGGTACAGAGGCCTCTTTTGGCAAGACTTGAGTCTGTATAAGTCACCCTTGTGTTAAGAATGAATAAATAGGAAAACAAACAAAAAAGAAACATGGTGGCAAAGAGAACTTCTTTTTTCAGGAACCAGGAGAAGAGGTCAGAAAATTGTGTAGCTTATTAAAAGTGATGTAGGCTAGGTGTGGTGGCCCATGCCTGTAATCCTAAGACTTTGGGAGGCCAAGGCGGGAGGACTGCTTAAGGCCAGGTGTTTGAGACCAGCCTGGGCAATATTGAGACCTGTCTCCACAAAAAAAAAAAAATTAGCTGGGCTTGGTGGTGTGCACCTGTAGTCTCAGCTACTCAGGAGGCTGAGGCAGGAGGGTCACTTGAGCCCAGGAGTTTGAGGCTGCAGTGAGCTACGATGACACCACTGCACTCTAGCCCGGGCTATAGAACAAGACCCTGTTTCTAACAAAAAAATGATGTAAAGAAAACACGAATTTTGAAAAAAGAAACAGAAAGTTCAAAGAGTTCAAAGTTCATCATACTTAGATGAAAATTAAAAGAAGATGAGATGTAGACCAGTTAAGAAGAAAAGGGACCTGGGCAGATAAAGAAATGCAGAGAAATCAAAATTTCAATAGTCAAATGGAAATCTGACCTGGCTATTGATAGAAGAAATAAACAATTTGCAGAGAGCTGTTTAATATTTTGAAATATTCAGTTATGGTTTTTTCCTCCGTATATTTTCCTCTTTCCTTTCATCTTGTTCAAGCAGGTAGCTGGCTTTATGTTTGTTTTAGGAGATAGAAGGTGGGATGGAAAGACACTGTTGTCCTGAAAACTCTTCCTTCCTGTCTTTTGTTTCCAAAACCCTAAGTCCCAGAGAGGGTGAGAGTTTTCAGGTAGAGGCAGAATGGCTTCCAAGAACAGTTTAACCCACAACAGATTTGCCCCTCCTCGTTCTCCTCCTTGGCCCCCGAGTCCCAGGAAAGAAAAGGATCTTCAGGGTAGTTTTCTCTGCCCCAGGCCTGGCACTTTCCCTGCAGAGACAGGCTGGAAGAGCTTCCTCCTGTCCTCAGCACTGGGTAAGATCCAGGGCAGGACCCCAGGATGCAGAAAGCCCGAGTACTGGGTTTTCTGCCAGACCCACAGGACGGAGCTGTGCATCAGAAAAGAAAGTTGCATCCCTGAATTTGCCAAGTCTTAGAGGCATTAATGGAACTGAAATCAATGTTTGGAGAACAAACCAGAAACTCCCCAAATGTACAGAACATTGGACAAGAAAATAAAACTAATTAGAGAGATGATAAATTTGGAAAAGAGTGATTCAATTATAAGAGATGCAAAGATCGGGAATATCAACCACAAGCTCTTTAGTAAAAGTCAACTGAACATGAAGCCCAGCTCATGCACATGGATCAAGATTAAGAGCTGAGGGAAGAGGCTGCAAGAGTCGCCCCGCCCAGGGCTTTGAGGGACGGCTTCCACTGGCAGGGGGCTCCCCAACCTGGGCTGATGCCGCGGGGCCCAGGGCAGGCGCGCGGGCTTGGTGGCATCGTGCCGGCCGGCAGTGTCAGCGCCAGTTACTGCCAAACATCCTGTCCCCGACGGCGGAGCAGAACCAGGCGGGCGGCGCTCCCTCCCTGCTCCATCACCCGCGGGGCACGTCGGAGGGCAACGATCCCCTCGCCTCCCAGCTACGTTGGGGACCGCCACCCCATCTCTGCTCGGAAAAGCCTGCCCTGAGTGTCCCTGTCCTGTTGTTCCAGGAGAGGAGCCCACTAGGTTTGGCGCTTTACTCTCTACAGCTTGCAGGCGTGACAACATTGAAATGTACGAAGACAAGGGAGTAAGTGGCAAAGAGCAGAGATAAAGCCATAATTAACCTAGAAATGCCATCTGGTGTTAGAAATACCTGCTAGAGAAGTCAGGACATGGAAAATAAAGCGATGTAATATTGTGTCCGTATGTATTTCAACAGGACATCTGAAATTTCACCAAAGAGGTGTGGCCACTGCTTCCTGAGAACTGTTCTATTCAACACTGGGGCTATCAAACACATCAGCCTCTGCCTTGCAGCTGCCTGGTGTTCCTGAGATTATACTTGGGAAAGTCTTCGCGATAGGAGTGTAAAAAAAAAAAAAAGCAGACAAAAAACCCCACAAACAAAACAAAAAAATCCACGTCCTTCAGAATGCTATAGGATATTTTGCATTTCAACAGTATTCATCAACCTTTAACTTTTGATAAACATATCCTTTATATTCTGTTTGAAAGTTTTGTGTATTTATGCAACGAGTTATTAAATAACTATGCAGATTATGTTCTTCTTACATTGGTGAATTGTTTGGTTTATTACCTAAATTTATCTAAACTCCACCAAGTTTCTGTATATGCACGATAGATATTTCATTTTCTTACGATAACTTTAATTTCTTTTGAGATACCATTTGTTTTGGAAGATCCAGCTGTCTAGCTACTGAATTCTGAATTCACAGTTTTATTTTTGTTCAGATCTTTCCTATTATTTGGTACCTTTCATGTGCAGAGCTTTTGTAAGGAAAAGAGGGTAACGGGGCAAACCATGCAGGTACCCAGAGTTCTGGTCTTGTTGAGCAGCAGTTGTTATCTCTGGTACAGATGATTAGGATAGTGATGGGAAAGGCAGTGTGTGTGCGGTCTCCTGACCCCTGCTCCGCCAGGCAAGAATGGGCCGTGGGTCTGAGACACTTGCTTACCAGGAGATAAAGAGCCCACACAGTCTGCACTGGGCTCATCGCCTTGTGTGGGAAGATCTTTCCCTGTTTGAGACTCAATGTGGACTTCTTTGTTCTGCTTCAATGCGTGCATCAGTGGTCCTTCGGCACCCACTCAGCTTTTGGTATCTCAGACTGCAATGGGGACAGATCAGGTCCTTCCTCTGCCGCGTGAGAGGGATGTTTGTAGCATTTGCCTTGCTTCACTCACTGGCCTCTCCTGGCAGGACACGCTGTGGAAGCTGATCTTGCTCTGCCTGTTCTCTACATAGGAAAAGATAAAGTGTTGCTTCATCCAGTGCTTTACTGTGTTGTGTTTTCCTTGCCTACTCTAATGCGAAGATATGATGGGCAGAGGTGTTTAGAGTTCTCCCCTGGAACTGGTAATTGGTGTATAGTATTCTGCATGACAGATTGTTTCCAGTGGAAATAAGCCTGTCTATATTTTCATTTTGGATGCGATTTTATACTGTGATCTGGACCTAGTTTATTTTTGGTTTTTTTTGTATTTTTTTTTTGAAACTGGACACTGTATTTACTATTTCAATAATAACCTTTTTTTCCTAGGCATGGATTTCAGCCTATATTAAGATGAACATCCCTTGTGTATACATTATCAAAATTTTTTTTTTAACATTTTACTAGTTTAGGTGCTACAAGCTTAGTTTAAAAGGCACAGTATTACATGTGAATCCACTTATCAGCTCTAACTACAGCTTTGTTTTATTTAAATTCCATGATCTTTAATAAATAGAAAAACTTAGATCAAAAATAATCTGTTAGGCCGGGCGCGGTGGCTCACGCCTGTAATCCTAGCACTCTGGGAGGCCAAGGCGGGCGGATTGTTTGAGCTCAGAAGTTCGAGACCAGCCTGAGCAAGAGCGAGACGCCATCTCTACCAAAAATAGAAAGAAATTAATTGGACAGCTAAAAATATATGGAAAAAAAAATTAGCCGTGCATGGTGGCGCATGCCTGTAGTCCCAGCTACTCGGGAGGCTGAGGCAGGAGGATCGCTTGAGCCCAGGAGTTTGAGGTTGCTGTGAGCTAGGCTGA
>CAUYSK010010705.1:0-144660 GCA_963575035.1 Avahi laniger
CTACAATCCAACAGGTGCTTGGAGGTGGGAATGTTAGGAACCGGGCCCCATCCACTGTGTGGAAAAATTGTCTTCCATGAATAGGGAAGGGGGTGGTAGATACAGCAGGAGGTGAGCAGCAGGTGAGCAAGGGAAGCTTCAGCTATATTTACAGCTGCTCCCCATCACATGCATCACCGCGTCAGCTCCACCTCCTGTCAGATCAGTGGCGGCATTAGATTCTCATAGAAAAATGGACCCTACTGTAAACTGAGCATGCGAGGGATCTGGATTCTTTTCCTTATGAGAATCTAATGCCTGACGATCTGAAGTGGAGCTGAGGCAGTGATGCTAGTGCTAGGGAGCAGCTGCAAATACAGATTGTCATTAGCAAAGATGTTTGACTGCACAATAAGTGTAATGCACTTGAATCATCCCGAAAGCATCCCCCAGCCCCCAGTCCATGGAAAAATTGTCTTCCATGAAACCGGTCCCTGGTGCCAAAAAGGTTGGAGACTACTGCATTAGAGAATATAAAGCACTCCAGTTGGAAATCAGAAAGTCAGCACCAAAAAAATGGAGACAGAAACCATTCCCAGAGTGATCAGCACCACATATTTTGCAGAGCAAACTTTTCAGAAATGATGCTTATATACTTTTTTTAAAGGCTGATATTTAAAGTGAACTGTGAAGAAACAATCAGCTAAATCCAAAAATGAAAAATTTTACAGGACGAATAATCAAATTTCTTCAATAAATAAATGGCAAAAGAGAGAGAGAGAGAGAGAGAGAGAGAGAGAGAGAGAGAGAGAGAGAGAGAGGACTGCTACAGATTAGGAGAGTTATAAAAGACATATGGACCAAATATATTGTGCAACCTTGTTACAATCCTGATTCCGATATTGTATAAAATGACATTTATCAGACAATCAAGAAAAACTAAACATATATTGGGCATTAGATAATATTAAGGAAAATATTGTTAATTCTGTGGATGTGATAATGGGATTGTAGCTACATTTTTAAAGGTCTTATATATTAGAGATACATATTGCTCTATTTATAGATAAAATGACAATGTCAGATATTTGCTTTCAAATATTCCAGATATATTCATTTTATTTGTGCAGTATAAAAGTAATTATAAATAAATAAATAAAGTAAATGTACCAGCTGAGAGAAAAGTTTATTTGAGAGTAATCTATTTGGAAATAGGATTCTAGGGGTCAGTATTGAGAGTCAGAAGGAGAAGCAGGAAGAAGAGAAAGCTAATGAGGAATGCATATTGATTTGGCTACCACTTTTGGATGACAGGGAGCTCAACTCTGCAGGAACATCTGAGAGCCTTGTGAAATGCATCTCAGAAACACTCAGTGGGGGAAGAAAAGGAAAGACATTTGTTAATCAAGTCCTTTCCCCAATGGTCAAGGACTAGACCATAGAGAATTAACACCTCTCTACGAGCATGAATGCTGAGAGTTCCTGTGGATATAGTAACACACTGATTGCCACACTAGAAAAAAAATTTTTTCCCTGGGCCACAGTGTTTTATTAAAACAAAATGATTCTTTCTAATTTATTATTGTTTTCTGTGCATGATTTATATGCAATGCAGTCCATGTTTTTTTAATTGAATTGTCAATATTAATTGTAACAATAAGAACATCAACAAGAAAGGTTTTCATGAACCAATTGCAACATTTTGCTTCACGAGGCCCTGGGCTCAAAACTAGCGTGAGTTAAATACAACTCACATAGCAGTCAATGTGTTAATATAGTGACTAGGCATACCTTCAGCAGGAAGTAAGAAGTACCTAATGTTGGTCTGAGGCAATGTGCTGCCAGGTTGCACCTCAGTAAATCTAGCTGAAGCCTTGCTGAGAACTAGTCTCCACAGCTAAAGCCAAAATAAGAGGATTAGAGGTAGCACACAAGAGCTGTTCCAATACAGTCCCTTCTTTGTGCCTACCGAATGTAAGAGTTAGTGAAACAAGCTGCAGCCTCCAGTATTGCACTTGATTCTAAGGCCATAATTGATATTGTTTATATTCCTCTTCCACGACCAATTTTAGAATCTTTCTCACCCTGGGCATGCACCTTGGCTGGTCTATGTTATTTGCTTTATAGGGTGACCTGGACCTTCATCCCCAAGGGGTTTGTGCCCTTGATTTACTTGTGCTTGTCAGACTGCGATTGCTGCAATTTTCCATTCACAATTTTCACTGGGCGTGGTAGCACCAAGAGACACGCAGTGAACATCTCGTAGACATCCTGTGAGTCCCAGATGTATATCTCCCTGTCTTCATTTTGCAGCAGGAACCCTAGATTCTCACGGTAAGAATCAATAGAAATTACTACTTCCAGTACAAAATGACTTTCTTTGCCTACTGTTCAATTTCAGGGCTGTAAGTGTTCAAGCATAACAAGGTACAGGTAGCCAATAACGTACTCCAGAATGTAGTACTGAGTGTGGCAAACAGAACAGAGCTGAAGGATACAAACAGTCTAATTAGTAGCAGCAAGTGACATGTTATACTTTTGTAAACTTGACCTCAAACCATCAATCTCCTTAAAATGCACACGAAACAAAACGAAAAACAGGTGGGTGAATAGGTCCCAAAATACAAGTCTGTGTTAAATGAGATCTTCCCATAAATCATTTTAAAACTACTAATACCTGTCTTTGTTGTTTTCTGTATAAAATAATTTATACTTTTTCTCACTATATAAAGATTTGAAGGAGATTAAAAATTTGGGATTTGTGTGGGATTAAAAATTTTTTAACAAGTGTGGACAGAAGCCAAGAAAACTTATTTAACAGAAGATTGGGGTCTTATCTGCCTCACCAGTTATGCTCGTTCTAGATTCATTTGTTTATTCAATAATAATACAAATGTTTCCATTTATTTTGTGCATATCTATGATAGCCTCTTATGTAAATTTGCCTTAATCCTTACAATAATCCTGCAAGACAGGAAACTGCAGAGGCATAGATATTAATTTACCCAAGATAAAACATTTACTGAACACCTAAGGCAGAATTCCAATTCAGACCTGTTGCCTTCAGAACCATCATCTGGAATGGTAATAAGTATTGTTCAATTAAAATTGTAAATATTGTGGGAAGTCTCTTTAGGTTTGGATTCTTTGGATTGTCATTTCGTGATTTCGAACCAAGAACAGAGGTGTAATTAAAAAAGACAAGCAATTCACAGACTGATACTTTCAAATAGCTGGCTTTTGTACTAGTCCATCATTGCTTATTCCGTCATAGGCAAAGCAGAAACCATATGTGATTTTTGTGAGGTGTCCTCATCTACCATAGTCAAGGAGTTGTTTGACTTAAGTCAGAACAGTCACATTCTCTCCTGGGATTTTGATATGTGAGTGAAGCGACACAAGGATTGAAAAACAGATGGGGCATGATTCTCCCAGGGTCAGCAATCTTACAGCACAATCAAGCAGTTCAGGCAGTTTAGCCCTTGGATTCTGTCATTTTTGTGGGTAGTTCTTTTAGTCTTCCTATAGATTTTCTAAGGATATCGTGCTCTCCTCCCAATAAACTTCTCTTTCTTTTCTTACATTAGACAGTCAGTTCCTGTTGCTATCAAAGAACCCTAAATAATACACAATTACAACCCACAGTGATCATTTCCTTCTCCAAACACTTACTGCATTGACAGTCCACACCACACAATCCAGCATCAATGTTCTCTAATTCTACCAGAAATGTTGCCTTCCTAGCTTGAGTGCAAACTACTTGGGCATTTCTATTTTTATTTTTTCAGGTTCTCTCCTGTGACCTAGCACAAGGCTATGTATTAAATTGATGAGTAGGCTTTAAGAACATATTAAGATGGATAAGATAGTTGGGAGAGGGGTGGTCAGTAAGGAGGGGGGAGGAAATGAACATAAATATCAGAGTATGCCAAAGCAGAAATCCAAAGCCTTCTCCTTATGCCATGCTCCAACATACTCATGACTATCGCAAAGACACAGTTTTCCACCAGGCAGCTATTCAGACTAACAATAAAGGCATAAAAGACAATCATGCTGGTCATGTCAGCTTGTGTTCATTCAAAATCTACTCTCTCCTACATGGGGAAAAGGGTTGGGCTCATTGGATGCCCATGGAATAATAAATCATGAGTACATTTTTTGCACAAATATAAAAAGTTATAATAAATGGAATAGTATTCTCTTCTTTCACCAGCATTAATGATTATTGTAAACACTAAGAAAATTGCCAGGAGGAGAATGATAATCTCTTTTTAGATGCTGCAAATGTAAAGTTTTAAAAATTGTAGTAGAATGGCCTATTTTCTTCAGTTTACAGAGAATAAACCACTTATTTCACAAAACACTCAACAGGAAATAGTGATTACTTTTAGTATATTGAATTGTTGAAGGAATGCCTATTTCACTGCTGAAGTCATTCTGAGATATGAATTAAGATCGTTTGTTTGCTATTCACAAGACATGGCTGTTCTCAACTTGAATATCAAGAAAACAAAAAGAAAGAAAAACCTTTTAACAAAAATGTCTAGATTTTTAGAAAGTAGTAACTTGTCTGGTTGAATAGTGCAATGTCTGCTGTTTTCTTTTTGCTTTTATTCATATTAATGCATGCCTTTTAGCAAATACGAAGGGTGACTCCATCTCAGAATGGTCTCATTTACCTTGAAATAAAGTAAACATTACCTCACTACGCCTACCATGCTTTCCTTCATTCCCATAATTTTCTTTTAAGCTTTTCCTAAAGATATATCATTATGGTAAAGCACATAAGGGATAACTAAGTTAAGCATACCTTTGTATTTTTCACATGGAGAACATTTTCAGAAACCAGCAATTGTCTGTGAAGTCATTCCATTTTGAAGGACCTTCATGACCTTAACCTCCTACAAAATTACATAAAAAATTACTAGAGAAGTTAACCAAGGACATGTATAAAGAAATAACAAAAGGAAAACAGGGAATACAAGGAACAAGGCCAGCTATGTCTGATGCAGAAGAAGTGGGAAGGAAAATCTAGAGAAAAATGAAGAGGATCATAAATCCAAGGTGTTTGGATGACACTCCTTAGAGTAGCAACATTTAATGATGTAAGATTGCATTTATGTCTTTATGCATCCAACCACATTATTGGATTCAACCAAAAAATGTTATTTATATATATTATATGTATACATTCATGCATATACATTAGGAATATTGTATATGCTATTTATTGGTTTTAGGATGAATTTACAAAGCATAAAAACCATAATTTTAGTGACTGTAAACCTTAATTATAGATATAACAATAACACAACTAACAAAAAGTAGAAGGTAGATGAAGGAAAGGGGAATCGGCAGGTAGTGTGGGTGTGATACATGTCTCTTGCTCCTGAGAAGGCAAGCAACGCATACTGTCTAATGCTGTTGGTAAATCTAGAAATCGCAGCCAGGGACAGATTGACTTGAAACTAATGAAACTTAAGCTTCAGGAATCTTCACTTGCAGGGGCCCCTTCCAAGGTACTGAGAGGAGCCCTAGCAATTCTGTATTTGTAATTTTGCATTCTTTTTCTTAATGTGTGTATTCCCAAATGTATCAATTTCAGGACCCACATAATCTGGATCCACTGCTGAGCCAGTCCTAGGACTTTGGGAGGGACCTATGCACCTGGAGAGCTGTGAAGCTAAAGTGCCTTTAGCTGGAGGGTAAATCCGTCCTTGATGGCAGCCACCAAATAACTAAAAACAGAAATCACTGACACTGGTTATTTCCAGCGGGTGGTCTTGGTAGAGCATGGAGGGATGGAGGAGAAAGAGTGAAGTGAGTACTTTTCGTGTTATAGCCACTGCTGTGGTTTTATTTATTTTTACCCTATTATTTAAAAATATTTTTAATAGCAAAAATTAATTTATAATTTATTAGTCAAGATGCTCTTTTCTCTTTCATGCATATAAAAGTTGTATATTGAAGGCAAAAGATAGGGCTGCAATGTATGTATGTATATTTTATAAATTTTTCCACAACTGTGATAGCATTCCTTATTTTCTCCTTATGTACTTATTTATTCTGGGTTTGGTGCTATCTTCAAGGTAATAGAAATTCCAAATCAGAAAACAGCAGTGTGCAAGATAGCAGGAAATAAAAACATCTGATATTATACTCTTTTCCTTAAGAGAAGAAACCACGGAAAGCATCAGTGATGGTCTTTGCTTATCAAATACATAGTGTTATTGATAGGACACTTAAAGATATAGGAGTATTTTCTTTTTATAAAGAGTTTTCTCTTGAATGAAGCGTTTCTTCTTTCCTAAGACACTGAAAAGAAAATCACGTTTTCATTATAGAATCTCTGTAGCATTATAACAATAGGATTTTGCTCTTACAAATAGCTGGTAATTCTGTTTGGGGCAGATGTTTTTAAAAGCCTGCTGGAGAATAAGAAAACAACTGATTTATGGAAGTATTTCAAAGTCTAATAAATTATCTAGCCAAGATAGTTTTGCTTTTTTCAGATAATTGGACTGTTCTTTACCTGCCATTCAAGGAATCCCACTGTAAGCAGACACTATCTCCATGGCAACATGCAGATTAGTATTTTCCTTTTCAATACCTGGGGAATGTTATTTCTCTGAACTTCTGCTCAGGCATTTTTCCTATTAGTAACAGATTAGACGGCAGCAAAGGAAATGCTTAAACATGTTTGAACTAGGAAGCATTGTTGGGTCATTCAAGAACTTAAATGAGAAAGGGCAGACTTGGCGAAGGAAGGGGAACAAGAGAGGAAGACACACAGATTTTTCTTCCCGTCTTGGGTGAGAGCACACTGGCCGGGGCTCCCGGCTAAGAACTGGGGAAATCTCGCTGCTTTCCTTTTGCTTATCTTCTGGCCAGCTTTGCAAAGGATGGCAGAGTTATAAAAATAGGATCTAATCTAATCAAGCCACATAAATACCATCTTCTTTTTTTTTTATTCACCACTTTGTTTACTTCCAGCCGAATAGCCAATATTATCAATAATATTTTTATTACTTTACGGGCTTGAATATAAATTTGGTGTAAAAAACTTGCAACTGAAAAATCTGTTTACCTGGGAGTTTAGAGATGACTAACCCTCAGTTTCTGTTTTTTTTTTTTTTAAGTTAATAATTTATTTTCAACTTTTGCTAAGAAAGCCTGCATGGACATTTCTAATACCAACATCTATAAAGTATTGTGAAAAGTTCGGCCCTTTTAAATAGAAGTCATTAGGAAATGGGAGCATTACATATTGGATTGTTAAACATTGCGTACTGAGTCATAAATTAAAAAGAGCTCTTTGGGAAAATGAAGGTCGGAGATCAAAGAATCTCCAAGGTCTACTCAACTGTATATTTCTTCAAGTTACAAGAAAAGACTACATGAGAAAATTCAGAAGCAGAAATAAAGAGTTAAATTTTTAAAAATTCTAAAGCATTCTTGTAAAATACTTAATTATAATGGCATGGCAGGCTACAGTGGAATAAGAGGTAATTGGTGAAAACAATGGTCTATTTGCAGGAATGAACAAAAAAATACATGTCTTAGGAAAGTTGTGGAACAGAGGAGAAAATGTAAAATATGTAGGCAAAACACCTATGGGTGTAACATTCATTAAAGGAATTATTTTGGAAGCAGGCATTAAAAGCCTCAGAGAAGTTGGTAATAGCAAAATTAACAATAAAAATAGAAATTATTTGAGTTATTTTTGAAATAGGAAAACGAATAATTATAATCACTATTCTTTTTTAATTTATTTTTATTTTTTTTTATTTCTGCATATTATGGGGGTACAAATGTTTAGGTTACGTTGCCCTTGTCTCCCCTCACCCCCCACCCCCGTGAGAGCTTCAAGCGTGTCCATCCCCCAGACGGTGCGCATCGCACTCATTGTGCATGTATGACCCCATCCCCCCTCCCCTCCCATCCGCCCGATGCCCGATAAATGTTATTCCTATATGTGCACTTAGGTGTTGATCAGTGAAACCAATTTGCTGGTGGGTACATGTGGTGCTTGTCTTTCCATTCCTGGGATACCTCACTTAGTAGAATGGGTTCCAGCTCTATCCAGGAAAATACAAAAGGTGCTATATTATAATTACTATTCTACAGCAATTAAAATGCTGGTAGGAGCAGAATACCATGTAAGTATATTGATGACTAAATAAGTGATTTAGTATCACATTCTAGGGTTCAAAAGATCAAGGGAAGAGAGGAAAACATCAAAGAGGATCAACAAATCACTTATGGAAAGTTTATAAGACTCTGGTAATCTCACCCCTGCTCTTTCTCCAAAAGCATGTCACTGCCCGTCACCTTCCTGCTGCTGGCACCATGCCTGGAGTTCCGGTCACGGTGGTCTTTTTTCACTTATTTGAACAGGACAAACTCTTTGCCCAACCTCATGCTGTTCCCTCTGCTAAACATAGTCTTCCTTCCACTCAGCTTAACTAGCTCTTTTTCATCTTTTAGTCTGAGCTTAAAATATTATTTTAGAACTTTATGCTCTCTATAAAAGAAAAGCCTAAACATCCCGATACTATTCCGTGGCTACTGACTGCCAATATTTTCTGTCTGAATTATATTTGTTTTCTGCAGAACATTATCAAAACTTACAATTATTTTGTTTTTAAGACTAGAAATTAACTTCAAAACTAAAGAAAGCTCAATGAGGAAAGGGACTCTGTCCCTTCTGTTCACTGCTATAGTCCCAAGACCTAGTATTGTATTTGATATACAGTAGGCACAAAATAAAGACTGGGTGAATGAATTAGTTAATTGATTAATGGATTAATAAGCAAAACTATGTAAGTAATATGATCTAAACTATAACAGAATAGGTACACAAGCATCTCTTCTAAGGTTGCCTTTTGCAAACACAGTATGTTTCCCCAGTCTCTTTGTGAAATTCTGGCTCCGCTTAGACCAAAAGCCCAGAGTACATCTGCCAGGGATCATGAACAGTCAGAGGGAAAGTCAGATGCAACATAGCTAAAAGCCTCCAAGCTTGCACAAGGGCCAAGGGTCCTCATGCTGGCATTAATTGTGTACAAGGGCTGAAAAAAGAGCTCTGTTTAAGAAAAATGAGTGAATTTATTCAACTGCTGTTACTGAATTCCTGTTGAGTACCTATTGAGAAACTACTTTGTTCTAAGCATGTTACCAGGTCCACAGAAGACAAGAAAAGAGGAAGAAGCCGTCCCTGCTTTCACGAAACTTGGTGTGTATTAAAAGAATCACACATGTATACGTATATAGTTTTCAATAGCCTCAAGAATTAGGGTCTTGAAAATTCAGTGACAGGATAATTTGTAGGCTAAAAACAAAAGAATTTAAGAGACAATAGGAATGTGGGACAAAGTTCATAATGAAAACAGGAAGGTCTTATTAAATGTGAGATATTTATACCCTCAAGAACGATTTTTCACTGCAAAAAAATTATTCCCTTTGATATTAAAATTTGAAATTCAGTTTATTGAGGCTTTTCTTTAAAGTTTTAAGCTCAACTGACAAATCTATTCTACTTTAAATTTTAGCAGTTTCTGAATAATGTTTGATAGATTCTGTTTAATTTTTTTTTTTTTTATGAAGGGGTGGGGGATTGTGAGGAGGAGTGTTCAGTTGCCTTTTTATTGTTGTTGTTGAGACAGAGTCTCCCTCTGCAGAGCGTAGAGTGCAGTGGCGTCATTGCAACTCACTGCAACCTCCAACTCGTGGGCTCAAGCAATCCTTCTGATCCTTCTGCCTCAGCCTCCCGAGTAGCTGGGACTACAGGTATGAGCCACAGCACCCCCCGCTGCTTATCTTTTTTTCTTTCTTTTTGTTAGAGTCAGGGTCTCATTCTTGCTCAGGCTGGTCTCGAACTTCTGAGCTCAAGTGATTGATCCTCCCACCTTGGCCTCCCAGAGTGCTAGGATGACAGGCGTGAGCCACCGTGCCTGGCCTCTGTTTAATATTTTGAAACATTTTTAAACAATACTTACAAAATATACAATTTCCTTCTTAAGTAACTTCGGTTGTATGACTTAAAATCCTCTCAAGTATAAAATTGGTTCTTATAGAGATAGTAAGTTAAGCTTTTAAATAATTTGATTCAAATTATCTTAAATGTTTTAATAGATATAGTTAATAGTGGTTGGATTTAAAATAAAAAGTCTAAAATCAATCACTACATAGCTCATTTTAAACTAGGATTCAGTGTCTGACATGTGGCTCTAAAAAGCCAATTTTTTTTATGACAAGGACTTGCTAAATATGCTTAATTCCATAACATAGAAATATCATATATCATCATATCATATGATGATTCTGATTCCCTTTAACATTTCCATGCTTAATTCTAAATATTCTAATAGTTGAAAGATGCTTACTTGATAAGAAAATAATTACATCATTTTCTTGGGATGAAAATTTCAGCATAATTTTACCAATGCTTAAGGTTTCACAACCAGAGCTTTGCGCTCTTTTGGATTCTTATTTGGGACTAATGGGACAGATCTGGCGTTACTTGTCCTCCTATACCAATGTGATTTACAGCCCAAGTAGATCACATCACTGGGTTCTGCTTACAGATGTCTGTTTCTTCTGCCTACTCAGAGAAGTCTCATAGTCCTAGCCTGGTTGCTTATATCGCATAACTGGGTTTTGTACTTTGTCAGCACACGTGATTTCTGGCTATCTTTGTTCTGGAAGGAGTCTTATATTTAAAACAGACATTTCCTATCTCCTAGGACACATAACTCTTATGGATATTATAATGATAAACAATTTAATTTTAAATATTTTAATGGCTTAGTGTGACAATTCCATTACAACTTTTGAATCAGTAAGGATTTGAGTTAAACGGCATGTGGCAAAAAATCCAAAGATCAATGGTTTAACAAAATTAGTGCTTTTAATTTTCTCATGTATGAGGAACACAGAACTGGGCAAAAAATAGCTGCTATGGTAACTTCATAATAACAGATATACGCTCTTTATATCTTTCACCCAGCTTTCCCATTCTTATGGACAAAAGATTTTGCATGCTTTAAAAACAAACAAAATGAAATAAAAATAAAGTCCGGATATAAAATAGAAAAATATTTATGTCTTTTTTTAACAAAATGTGTAAACATTTAAGCTTTTTAAAACAGTCTTTATTAATGTATTATATAAGTGACATATTGCACATATTTAAAGTATACAGTTTGGTCAGCATCATTTAATAAATGTTCCAAATGTTCCAAATGTTCAGCATCATTTAATGAAATTGTCCTTTCTTCACTTAGTTACCTTTTACTGTATTGAATAACCTCAGCTTCAACCTTAAGAAACAAGAAAAGGAACAGCAAATGACATATTATCCTTTCAATATATTGTTGGATTTGATTTGCTAAAATTTTGTTTAGAATTTTTGCATCTATGTACATAAGGGAGATGGTTTTGTACCTTTCTTATAATGTCTTTGGATTTGAAATCAGAATAATGCTGACCTCATAGACTGTGTTGGGAAGTATTCCATTTTCTTCAGCTTTCTAAAGGAGTTGGTATGGAATTCTATTATTTTTTCCTTAAATGTTTGGTAGACTTCCACAGTGAAGCTGACTGGGCCTACAATTTTCCCATGAGAATGTTTTAAACTACAAATAGTTTCTTTTGCTTTTGTTTCTGTCTTTCTTTTTTTTTTTTTTTGATATAGAGTCTCACTCTGTTGCCCTGGGGTAGATTGCAGTGGTGTCATCATAGCTCAGAGCAACCTCAAACTCCTGGGCTCAAGCAATCCTCCTGCCTCAGCCTCCCGAGCACCTAGGACTACAGGCATGCACCACCATGCCTGGTAATTTTTTTCTATATATTTTTGGTTGTTCAGCTAATTTCTACTTTTTTTTCTAGAGATGGGGTCTCACTCTTGCTCAAATAATTTTGTAATAGATATAAGGCTATTCAGATCATCTGTTTCTTTTTGAATGAGCTTGAGCAGTTTGTCCATTTCAAGGAGTATGTCCACTTCATCAAATTTTGGGGGCATACAATGTTTATAATATTACTTTATTATCCTTTAGTATTTGTGTGATGTACAATGATGTAACCTCTCTCATTCCTGATACTGATAATTTATATCTTCTATCTTTTTTCCCTGATCAGTCTTGTTAGAGGATTATCAATATTATTGATTTTTTTAAACAATCAGCTTTCAGTTTCATTGGTTTCCTTTACCATTTCTATTTTCCATTTCATTAATTCCCACTTTGACTTTTCTTCTACTTAAAGTTTCAGTTGTTCTTTCATTTCTTGTTTCTTAAGGTTGAAGCTGAGGTCACTGATTTCAGATCTCTTTGGTTTCTGTTATAGAAATTTAGTGCTAAACTTCCCCCTTAGTGCTGCCTTTCGTAGCATCACATACATTTTGATTTATTGTGTTTTTCCTTTTTATTCAGTTCAAAATACCTTATAATCTCAATTTCAATTCCTTCTTTGGCCTCTGGTTAATTTAGATGGGTGCTATTTAGTTTCTAAATATTTGGGGGCTTTTTGGTATTGATTTTAATTTAATTTCATTGTAGTCAAAGAATATACTTTGAATGTCATGAATCATTGTAAATTTATTAAGATTAGTTTCACAGTCCAAGATATGGTCTAACTTAGGTAAATGTTCTATGTGTTCTTGAGAGGAATGTGTGTTCTGTTGTTGTTGGGTGGAGTGTCAATTAGGCTAAGTTAGGTGATAGTGTTATTGAAGTCCTTTATAGCCTTAATATATATTATTTTCTGTGTACTAGTTCTATCAATTGTTGAAAGAGGAGTACTGAAATCTCTGACTGTAATTGTGCATATGTTTATTTTTCTTCCATCACTATCATGTATTTTGAAGCTTTGGTTTTAGATGGTTAAGCTTTTGGAATTATGTTCTCCTGTTAGAATGACCCCTTTATCATTATGAAATGACCTTCATAATATTGTGTGCTCTAAAATCTTCTTTGTCTGAATTAATATATCCACTCTAACTCTCTTTTTTATTTCAAAATATTAAGGGAGTACAAATGTTTTGGTTATACAGATAACTGTTATAATGTTTAAGTCAAGACTTTTAGTGTGCCTGTCACCAGAATCGTGGTCATTATACACAACAGGTAAGTTTTTATTCGTTACTCCACTCCAACTCTCTCCCCTTCTTGATTTCCTATGACCTTTCCATCTCTTTGTGCCTGTGTTTGCCCATCCATTAGTTCCCAATTATTAAAGAGCACATGTAGTGTTTGTTTTTCCATTCCTGAGATACTTTCACTTAGGATAATGGTCTCCAATTCCATCCAAGTTGCTGCAAAAGACATTATTTCATATTTATTATGTAACATATACATATATAAATGTGTAATATTTTATATACACATTTAATGTGTATATACATTATAAATATAAATATAATATATATTTATACATATAAATACATATATAAATGTGTAATATTTTATATACATATTTGTATATTTTATATTGTATATGTATATTGTATATGTATATTTTATATATTAATTTTATTTAAAGTTAGCTTATTATAGGCAGCATATAGTTGAGTTTTGCACATTATATTCAATCTTACAATGTTTGGTTTTTTTTTTTTTTTTTTTTTCCTGAGACAGAGTCTCACTGTGTTGCCCGGGCTAGAGTGCCGTGGCATCAGCCTAGCTCACAGCAACCTCAGACTCCTGGGCTCAAGCGATCCTCCTGCCTCAGCCTCCCGAGTAGCTGGGACTACAGGCATGGGCCACCATGCCGGGCTAATTTTTTCTATATATTTTTAGTAGTCCAATTAATTTCTTTCTAATTTTAGTAGAGACAGGGTCTCACTCTTGCTCAGGCTGGTTTCAAACTCCTGAGCTCAAACAATCCGCCTGCCTCGGCCTCCCAGAGAGCTAGGATTACAGGCGTGAGCCACCGCGCCTGGGCCCTGGCTTATAAACTCTTTGAGTTTTTCCTGTAAAAGATTCAAAAAGTTAAAGATACAAAAGAAAATATAGATAACTCAAAAATGTTCTCTACAATGAAAGACTCATAAAAATGAAAGTATATATCCTATACTGGGAAAAGATATTTGCAATGCATTTAATCAACAAATAATTAGGATTCACAATATATGGAGAATTATTACAAAATAAAAAATCAAAGACAATAAATGGAAAAATTGAGAAATGATAATATACTTCCATCTCATCCATAGCCTCAATAATCAATATGCTCAATTTTATAAATAATATGGAAAATGCAAATAAAAACAATTTCATTCATTTTCAATTCCACAAAATTAAAGTTAAAAAAGTCTCATGATACCAGGTTTTTCTAAGACTATGTAGAAATGCCAGTGAGGATTTAATTTATAAAATCGTTTAGAACCAAATTTGACAATATTTAGTAAAATTGAAATATGTGCATACTTCAACAATTCCCTTTCTGAATAGACCCTGGAGGATTTGTCACATACTTACACAAAAAAATAAGAACAATAATTATTCATCACACTAACATTTTAGTAGTGAATTCTAAGAATCCTATGCATATTAACATATAGGAGAATAAATAAATTATCTATGACACATTCACACAATGGAATAATACTTAGCATTTAACACATATGAATTAGAGCTTTATGTAATGACATGAGGAAATTTCCAAAATACAGTGTTGAGTGAACAAAACAACTTGTAACATGATCTTATGGTATAATACCATTTAGTTAAAAAGTTTAAAATATGCAAACAATGCTATATATTATATATATATAGGCAAAATAATTTAATAAAAATATGTTTGGATGTTATCTTGGTCTGAGCTTCTCAGAAAGCAGGGCTTGAAACAATGGCTTGTACGTTAGTTCTTATTAGGGAGTGCAATCTAGGTGGGTAGAAGAGAAGGAAAAATAAAGGAGATGGGGAATGAGGCACAGCTAACAGGATGGTGCAATATCAAGCTAAGGGCTACTTGGTATCAAATGCAATTGATCTCTTGATCCAGACACTATCTTCTGGGAACCAGCTTCTCAGAACAACTGCTTCTCAGGAGAGTGTGTCTATAGAAAGAAAGGAGAAGAGTCCTGGAGGTTCAGTTTGCCTTGTGGGGTGTTAGTTCCTCCACACTCCCCAGACACATATATGTGGGCTCAGAGATGGTCCTACAGCATCTCATACCTCAGCATTTACAGAAACTCTCTGGGTCATAAGTCAAGAGTATGTGGCAGGGACATTAGGCAAGGTGAAGTTGGCAAGAGTCCACACAGCAATTGTCTCTGCAGAGATTGGGGCTGGAACAAGTGGTCATTGACTCTAGGGACAGATAAGATCAAGAAGATGCGAAATGGCACATTAGTTCAGAGATGATAACACCAATTTCAAGGTACTTAAGAGCAATGACCCTGGAGCCTGACTCCCTGGGTTCAAATACCCAGCATTGCTGCTCACAAGCCATGTAACACTGGGAATGTCACTTAACATCTCTGGGTGTCAGTTTCTTTATCTGAAAAATGGAAATAGGAATAGCTATTTTGTAGGGTGGTTCTAAGGATTAAACTATTCATATTTTCTGGTTACTACTGTTGCATAACAAATGATTAGTCTGAATTTTAGCAACATAAAACAACCATTTTATTGTGCTTATGATTTATGAGTCAGGGCAGTTCTCATTTAGAGTCTTTCCTGCAGTTACAGTAGGGGAGGGGCTAGGACTACAGTTATTTGACAACTTGAATGGGCCATATGCCCAGGAGGGCTCACTCACATGGGTGATAGTTGCAGATGGCTGACATCTGGGAGCTCAACTTGGACTGTCCATTGGAGTGGATGCACATGTCCTCCCTCTCCTTAGTGTTGGTCTTAGGGTAGCTCGTCTTTTTCCAGCTCACTTCACTCAGAGTGAGCATTCTAAAAGAACTAGATGGAAGCTGCACAATCTTTTCTAGTCTAGTCTCAAAAGTCACGTAGCAACAATTCTGCCATGGTCTTTTGGTTGTAAGCAAGTCACTCAGGTGGATCCAGAGTCATGTGGAAGCAATATAGACCTCAACTGTCAATGAGGAGGAGAGTCAAAGAATTTTTGGACAC
Source organism: Avahi laniger (assembly GCA_963575035.1). Lineage (NCBI taxonomy): Eukaryota > Metazoa > Chordata > Mammalia > Primates > Indriidae > Avahi > Avahi laniger. The sequence continues at coordinate 16,068 of CAUYSK010010705.1, forward strand.
TTTTTAAAATAACCACAATATAGGTAAAGCACTTGGAACAGTGCCTGTTCTACTGTATCATTAGTATTATTCTCTTGCCATGATGACACAGCCTTTCAGCCTTTCAAATGAACCCTTCTTTTACATCTTGTCTTAATGTTGCAATCTAATGCACTTAATTTGTTTTTCCCACTTGACATTTTATTAGGGTTTGCTAGTCGACACATCCCTGAAGCACAGGGTTAAGTGACCCAGCACCACACAGTGATATCTATAGGGCACAGGGGCAGATGCTAGCTCCTGATATCACTTTAGGATTCACTTATTTAAAATCATAAAACATCAACAATCAGTCCCTTAATAGGTCAGATCTCTATTTTAACTTTAATTTCAGTGGCTTTAATTCTGTCAATTGTCTGACAATCCATTTCAGGAGTACAAAAATCTTTTTCTTCTATAGAGATTTAGGAAGACAGGAAGAAATAAGTATATTGTACTTTTAGGAGACTTCTATATCTTAAAGCGTACTTTATTTGTTTTTATATTTTATAGACAATCACATGTTTCAGTGTTTAAATTGTTTGAAAGGTTCATGGTATTGGAAACCAAATTGGCCGAGTCACTGAGTATTCATTTTTATTTAACAATGGTATGGTTTGAAATATTTTTAATCTTCAGCCTTCATTATTATGTACACTGTCATATGTTGATGATGAAAATGTACAAGTTTTCATTTCATATTATGTCACAATGTGGAATATGCCTAACAGCCCCCTAGAAAAAAACTATACCTTAATTTAATTTTTGCACTGACGTGTAAAAAAAAATATTTTTTGAAACTTTCTTTATACCACCACTTGTTAAAAGAATGCTGTGATCTGTGTTTTCCTATCACCTAAACCATTTTTGCACAGGGGCCAATTTATAAAAAATAAAATAGTTCATTTTAGAAAGTGTATGCTTTGAAAATGTAGAAATGGAATGTTAGCATTTAAGTATTCTATTGACATTTTCCTATTCACGAAACGTTTGTTCGTGGCTGGAATTTCAGAAATGCCTTAATTGGCGAAGAGAACCAGTAACACCTGGACCGCCGTGTGAAACAGGGAGAGGCCTTGCTGCAGCACTTCCGGCCACTGCTCTCGTCCCTTTCATTCCTCGTGTTCTCTAGCGCACGTGCCTCTCCCAGAATGTCAGCTTCTGTCCGGGACTCCGCCACGGGGCAGCAGCACATACCCCTGACCCCGACCTCTCCCTGCTACAGACTTTTCTCTGTTCCACAGTGAATACAGCTGTAACTTCTCACGCCTGCAACTGCTCCTGGAATTCTGCCTCCAGGGAATCCAGCAGTGTAACTATGGGCAGCACTGCCTCCCCAGAGGAGGAGAATTTGACCTGCAGAACCATTTGCAACTTGATTTAAAATATCCTCAAACCTTGGTAGTTCATGTTTTCTCTTTTAAAAAAAAAGCAAGCAATAACTATTGATAGAACCAAAGAAATATTTGGGGACACCTAGCATTAAAAGTAACAGTAGTGATTATGATTAACAAACATTACTAACACAAGTAAATATTAATTGGTTTGGAATATGTTAATATTTCTTTATTTTTAGCATAATCATTCCCATTGATGAAGTCAAGATCACATAAGCCCTCCTGAGTCCCTCTGTGAAATGTCATTTCACGTGGTACCTCTGGGTAACAGATATATTGACTCATCTCTTCTCCTGTTTCCTGATTCAAAGTGCTACGCATCTAGCTCAATATCCTTTTATCCAATTGAGAAAAAAGCCACATGCTTATCAATCTTGGTGATGATTACTTAGGTATCTAAAAGAGACTGGGTAGATTTCTCAGAACTAATGGTTCTCAACCCTCAATCCTGCTGATTAGAATCTTACCAGAGGAAATTTAAAAATATGAATATGTGAGTTCTATATCTGGTCAATTTAATCAGAATCTTTGGTGGAAGGGGCAAGCTTCTGAATATTTTTCTAAAGCTCTGCAAGTAATTCTAATATGAAAACAGGATGAAGAACCACTGTGCTCTAATCCAACTGAGTCTAAAATAAATGTACAGTGCAAAAGCAGATAAGTAGCCCAGTCCAGAGGTAAAAGCTAAATATCTTAAAGGAATAAAATGACAATTATCTAACTTTTATTATCTTAGTATGGAAAACAGTGGCTACATAAAAGATTGAAAACTAGAACTACAGAAGTAAATAATTCTATCTAAATGTTGTATAAAAAAGATTGTCTAAGAAAGTAGAGTTTTATCACCAGGAAAAGCAGAAAAAAATGCCATAAAAGGATAATCCATCAATTTCTACTTTTAAAGCTTTTTTTTTCCTATTTGATTAATCTGTTTATCATTAAATTGGGATAATATTAAGAATATTCTATTAGTTACAAATTTACTTAAGCTTTGAAAATAAGCCAGAAAACACATGTATTGGTGCACTGGTAGTAAATTAAAAACACAGACTTATTTTGAAGACAAAATTAACAAACAGTATGGCTCATTTCACAACATCAGTTAAAAGCATTATTTTGGTTGTCTTACATTCTTTAAAATGAGCCCTTTTAAAATAACAATATAGGTAAATTAGTACATTTAAAGAAAAAAATTAGTTATCCTAGTCATACTTCAATAGATATAATTTTTTATTTGAATGGTTGCAAATTATATGTTAATTTTAAAATCAGCCTGTTCATACATTTGTGTGTGTGTGTGTGTGTGTGTGTGTGTGTGTGTATAGCTAGATAGATAAATGGAATACAAGTGGAGATTTGTTACATGGATACATTGTACAGTGGTAAAGTCTGGGCTTTTAGTGTACCCATCACTCAAATATTGTACATTGTATCTAATAGGTTTTTCATCCCCCTCCCCCAAGGTTTTGATCAACATTTGAGCATGAAATAGGACTCACACAACTTTCATGGTTTGTAATAATCCATGTTCTTTAACTCCTATGAGAAGTAATTTAAAACCTACTTTGCCTACTTTAATTATATTTATAAAATGTGCTCAATACTTACATAGATGTGTAGCTTTTGATGTTGTTTCAACCTACAAGTAAGTGCCAGTTTCCTTTTATATTATTTTTACAATCTTATGTGTAAATAGATTTCATTATTCATAATTATATTCTCCCCCAAATTCCATAGGTCTTTATACATTGTAGGAAAGAAAGAAAAACACGTAATAGATCAATGAGGGTGTTTTATTTGGGACTTATTTTGGTTGGAAGAAGCAGAGACCCATTCAGACTAGCTTAAAGGAAGGGGAATACTAAAAGCAGGCAAATCTCATGGAAGTTGTGCCATGACCCCTCTGAGCTAGAGCTGTGGGTGAGACAAGGTATTGCAAGGATCTCAGCAGCAATTCTCGCTAGAGCTCCCTTGTCTGTGAGACTCAGCTCCACTCTGTGGCCTGTTCCTCTCTGGTCACTTTGCCTTCCTAGCTGTTACCTGTTTTGTAGAAAAAACAATCAATCAAACAGTTTCTCCTGTACTCTCCTAACCAGGCTGGGGTTCCCTATTTCAAATCAATTCTGACACTATCCGCCTGGACATAGCGTCAGTGCCACACAGGTTGAGGGTTCAGTCCCTCGAGACTGCCTCTCGCTCCAGATGCCAATCGCAAGCCCCCCGGGTGCTTTACCTGTGCTTCCGACAGACAGGCTATAAACCGGGATTCCCACAAGGCCCCTCTCAGGTTTGATTAATTTGCTGGAGTGGCTCACGGCGCTCAAGGATACACTGAATGTTTACTGGATTATTTGAAGGTTATCACAAAGGATACGGATGAACACCGGATGGAAGAGAGGCACAGGCCAAGGCGTGTGGGAAGTGGAGCGGAGCTTCCATGCCCTCTCTGGGTCTGCTGACCTTCAGGAACCTTCACGTGTTCAGCTTTCTGGAAGCTCTCTGATCATAGCCATTTTGGGTTTTTATGAAGGCTTCATTACATAAGCATAATTGATTAGGTCGTTGGACACTGGTGGTCAATTTAATCTTCAGCCCCGCTCACTTCCCCTGAGGTTGTGGGGTGTGGCTGAAAAGTCTCAACCCTCCAGTTGGGCCTTGGTTTCTCCTGTGACCAGCCCCCATCCTGAAGCTACCTAGGGGCTACCAGTCACCTTTCAACTCACAAGCATGTAATAAGACACTTATCATTTCGGAGATTCCAAGGATTTTAGGAGTTTTACGTCAGGAAACAGGAAGAAGATCAAAGATGTATTTCACAATACTACAACTGCCTTTGACTCACAGGATCCTCAGTGGTTCATTAAACTGTGATGGAGCTGAAAGCTTAAAAGACATGTTCTAAATCACGACTATTTATGGAAGCAGGGGCTGTGAGTGGTGGGGGATTCACTTTGAATTTCTGTGAGCCAGGCAATGAGTGACAGTTCCAGGCTAGGGAGATAGCAGAAAAGGTAGCTACCTAGTCTCTTCTTATGGGAGATGATCCATCTGGATGTAGAAAAAAAAAACTTGAAGTTAGAAGAACTGTGTTTAACTTATAGCTCTTTTATTAAATAGTCATATTCTGCATAATCTTGAGAAATTACTTCCTATCAGTTTCTTCTTTATAAAATGTGGCAAAGATATATATCCCACAGGATTATTTTTAAGAATTAAATATAGTTCAGGCATGGTGGCTCACGGTTGTAATCCTAGCACTCTGGGAGGCTGAGACGGGAGGATTGCTTGAGGTCAGGAGTTCCAGACCAGCCTGAACAAGAGCAAGACCCTGTCTCTACAAACAATAGAAAAATTAGCTGGGTGTGGCGGCACATACCTGTGCTCCCACCTACTTGGGAGGCTGAGGCAGAAGGATCGTTTGAGCCCAGGAGTTTGAGGTTGTTGTGAGCTATGATCAGGCCACTGCATTCCAGCCAAGGCGACAGAGCAAGACTCTGTCTTAACAACAACAACAACAAAAGAAATAAATAAATAAAAGGTTGAAAATGTTTAATAAATCTAAAAGCACCAGACAAAAGCAAAGGAATAATTACCAGAGCATCAGGTTGTTATTGTAGAAAAAGCAATGTAAGGAGACTGTTTATAAATAAATATTGGCTTGACTGTCCAGTTTCACACATGTGCCCAATATATTATTGCATCACTTCATCTGTGAATTTTCCAGAACACTGAAAAATACTGGTCAATAGTTAACTACTTCCATATGAATTAGGGGCACCATATGGATGATTCCAATTGCAGATGAGAAAAAGCTGAGGTGCGTGGAGGCTAATTTGTTTAAGTCTACACCGGTAGTGAATTATACAGCAGGATTTGAAGTCATTTTGGATCATGGAAGGGTGTATTTAGTAAAGATCATGGGAGTCTTTACTTAAACTAAAGGGCACCGGTCTCTTCAACGGTCCGTCCTTCTGTCTATGTTACCTCTGCCCTTGTCTTTCTGGGATAAAAATCAGGAAGCATGAACCACGTGGAATCTCATCACATCTATGCAATTCAAGAGTCAGTACTATACAGCACGGGCCAAATCAGGTCGTCTATTCGTGTAGACTAATAATGGCTTTTATATTCTTAAATGAACACAAATTAAAAGAAAAATGAAGTTTGAGATGTAAAAATTATATGGAATTCAGATTTCAGTGTTGATAAATAAATTTTATTGGAACACAGCTACGCTATTTGCTTTTGTCTTGTCTGTTGCTGCTTTCACATTACCACAACAGAGTTGAGCAGACAGAGGGTATGGTGAGCAAAACCTAAAATATTTACTATCTGACTTTTTACAGAACAAGTTTGCAAATCCCTAATCTAAACCATGGGTTGCTTTTAGTGCATTTTTTGAAACTTAATAAGTAGTGTTTCATCAATTGTTATCAAAAGCATTTAAATTGAAAAGCTAAATGTATATGTAATGAATTGGAAAAAAAAATTGAAGTGGGGAAATATCCCTCTATTATAAAAATAAAAAGTAGCACACAGTTTCTGGAGACAATTTGGTTGCATGTATAAAAAACCCATATAAATCTGGATACCATTTGACTAAAAAATTTCATTTATAGGAACTTTTGCTAAGGAAATAACTAGAAACCTGTGCAAGGATGTGGGAAAGCAGGACCATATATAAGAGTGAAAATTTAAAAACAGAACAAATGTTCAAACATACATAATTAATTACGTTACAGCATATTCACTAAATGAAATCCATTAAAGTCATAAAAAAGATAATACAAACCTATATTTGTTAAATGAAAAGATGTTCATAATACAGGTTTAGGGAACATCATGGTATAGAGAAACATATATAATATATTCTTTTTGTTAAATTATGCTGTGCTATTTCACTATGTATTATTTTTAAAAATATGAAAAGTGGAACAGCAGAAAATGTAGCACTTACTGAGTATCAAGTACCCTATAAGACAACTGAACACATTATTTTATTTAAAATTCCCAACAATCCTGTGAGTGATGTTTTTTATTATTTTTTTTTGTGAGTGATTTACTTACTTTTAATTTAATCATACTATTAGTATACCTAGCATTGTCTCCATTTTACAGGTATGGAAACTGAGACACAGAAACATTAATTAAGTTGCCCAAAATTACATAACCAGTAGATAGTAAGGTTGGGATTAGAAAACTCATGTTGTTTATATTCTGCAACACAGTTTCTCTTTTCAGGATTGGGTTGAATGTTTTATTTTAATAAAAACCTGGATGTGGATTTGAAGTTCAGGAAAAAGTATTCTACTTGTTCTCCTATATTTAATCCATATTCTTAAAAAAGTAGAAGTCAGTAATTTATACATTATTTTTAATGTGATATTTTTTGTTTTTGTTTTTATATTTGAAAAATGTGAAAAATTTCCTTCCAAAACAAAGGTAAATGCCCCATCTCCCCTTGGATTTTTCTTGCTTTGCATAAATTGTGTTGCTGTGAATGTGCTTCTTTTATCAAGTAAACTTGTTCCTTTGGCACCAGGAATGAAAGCACAAACAATATAACTGGTAGGAATTACAACTCCCCTCTAAGAGCTAGCCTGCAAACCTACCCTCTTTCTTTTCATGCTAGAGTTGTCAGAAACACTTCCCACTAAGAAATTAAAAACCAGCTTTATTTTAGAATGGGCACGTCATATAATGTAGAATATTTAGAGTATGCTCACATGCATGTATATGTGAGCATAGGAATTGAATCAAAATAGAAAATAATGCAAAGGCAGTTATGTACAAATGATTGTATGATTGTATAATGCATTCAAGTCTATCTAGAGATAAAATCACAATAAATTATGTAACTGAAATTTACTGCGATTTTTCAGACTGGCCTCGAAGGCAGAGTATTTTCCATTCATCAACTCATCATCCACCACTCTCATAATCCATAAATGAGAAAACTCAATAATTTTCATTTGAGAATCATAAATCACTTTGCAAATCTAATTGGCTAAAACACAAGGACATGAGCAAGAATTACTATCATTATTTTTGTGGCTGGAAGGGTTGGTTTAAGGACTTAGATCTAAGATCAGCAAATGAATCAGTAATGAAACAGACTTAAATCACTTTCTTTTAACCTGGCATTCCATTGAACCGAAGCTGCGTCATGTACTTACCAAAGCCTGTTTACCCTTTTGAAAAATTTTGGTTGTACTTTTTTCAATACAAGGAAATAAATCTACTTATATTAATTTAGAAACCAAAGTCAGAGTTAGCAGCCCATATGCCAGCAAGATAGCAAATGCAGGTGCTTGTTAACCAATGGAAATAGAAACTAGCTTTCAAAAATAGTTATTGGAGCAACAGGATGAGAACCAAAGCACAAAGAGATGTCTTTTTTATCATCAACAATGTTGACAAACCTCGTCGGCCCTGGATGAGAGTCATTTCTAGGGGAAAACATTATATCCAAAGTTCCCCAAGCTATGAGTGGGGAAATTCATTTCAGATTGCCCATTAGGAGCTGGAGAAGAGATTTCTTTGCAAATGGCTCAGTTATACAATTTGCCCAAGGTTATATAAAAGTGAAATGAAGTACAGTCCAAGAAACCTTTTTCTATCTTCAGCACCCACCATTGTTCTGTAAAGTCACTGAGTGATCTATTCTAAAATTCGGCAGATTCTTATTTCTCAACTTTGCAGACTTTCTACAGTTTTTAACCCTGTGCAACATCCTCTCCTGTGGCTTCTGTGACATTTTCTCCTAGTATCATCCCTCCAATGGCTGGTCTTCAGTTTTTTCCACTTGCCGCTTAAATATAAAAATTACAGTGTCTCATTTTGGACTTTTTAATTCTCTTGTGATCCCAGCCTTCATGAGTTCATTGATTCCCTAAGACTAACTGTCGTCATTCACATGTTAGAAATTTTTCAAAGTTCTGTTTGAGATTATGAGCCTTGGCAAATGAGGAAATTAGGACAAAGTCAAGTATTATGGTACCACAGCAAAATTAATAACTTTGTTCTGGCCATTTCTGACTTAAGGATGTTATTCCCAGATGGCCCGATGTCCCTAAACAGAGTAAATGGAGCCAAGTAATACCTGTCTAATGAGTGAATATCAAGAACGAATAAAACAACTAGAGAAGAAAAGCCCCTCTCCTAACTCCAGATGTAACACTCTTGGGGCAATGGACCAATTAAGAGCCAGCACTGATGATGACGAAGGAGGAGTTGAATATAAAATAACTCCACCAATGCGAAGAAGGACTGTTGTAGCCTGCATCCTATTGGCTCAGATAATGTTTTGAAACTCAGTTCCTCTAACTTTCTCTAAAGCAAGCAACATCTACAGGACACAGAATAGACATGTCATGGACCTGGAATGGTCATCAACATTGTATTTATTGTCAACTAGATGCATCCCAAGGGATCTGGAGAGAATAATGTTCTGGAATGAATTGTGAGAGATGCAAGTTATCCTACTCTACGTACTTCATCTGATAAACAGGACTCTTTCCTATTTTAAGAGCCTGGTTTCAGCAGTGCTCATTATTGATCAATATGGTTGAGTTAGACATGATCGGAGCAAGGCATTCCTCTTCCTTTTACTTAATCCCTCTGGCTTGGGTCCATCTAGAATCTGGAGTGATACTCATATAACCATCTTTGGCCATGATCCCACTTCTAAGATCCAAATGGGAATTAATAATTTTCCGAGATTCCATATGGATGATCCACTGACAGGTCATCTTCTTCACCTGCATACGTCATCTTAATCACACCATCATCTACTTGGTTACGCAAGTTAAAACCTCAAGTTTATTTCTCCGTCTTTGTTAGCCAACCCATATCCCATGGTCTTTAAGTTCTGTCATTTTTCTTTCAGAAGTGTGGTAAGCTTGTCCCTTCCCCCAGATCATCACTGCCACTCTCCTGGCCCTGGCTCCAGTCATCCCTTCCTGGTTTCCCCAACTCTGGTCTCTTCTGTTTAGTTCAATCTCTACATTGTTGCCAAAATTGCTATTCTAAAATTCAGATTTGATCACATCATTTCTTCTCCTCAAAAACCTTTAAGACTGCTCTAGCTTACATATTAAAATCCAAACTTACAAATATGATAGAAGACTCAAAATCTGTCCCCAAGCTCCTTTTTGTCTGAACTCATTTCTTCTGAATTTTCTATCCTTCAGATATACCAGGTGATTTTTGTGTTCAAAATGTGTTCTTCACTCAAGCCTTTATGCTTTTGCTCTAAAAATCTTTCATCCCTTGCCCTTTCTAGACTTTTATTTCCCCCCCTGGATCTTTGTGTGAAATTGAGTTTTCACCACTCTTCACTGTTAATCTTGGGCTATGGTTAGTTGTGTATGGTCTTTTTCCTCATTTGGCTCTAAACGCCTTGAGGGCACTGGGCCAGATGAGGATGTAGCATTCAATAAGTATTTGTGGCTTTTATTCATTTTCTATTTAAAAGGGTACAGACTTATAAAGTAGTATGAGCCTACTCTAGCCAAAAGTGTAGAAAAGAAAAGACAGTGGCAACAGGATGTTAAAATGAGATTCTTTTGGCCTGAGAGTCTACTGAGGGGTTTAGCCTAATTGATATAAGGTCAAAAAAATGAGAGTGACCTGTGCAGATTTACAAAGGAAATGCTATCAAGTACATGTTCCTATCAGATAAAGGACTCAAAAATGGGACAGAGAATGGGATTTGGTGAGGACATTAGTAAGGAATTTCTCTGGACAGAGATGTCCATGGGTCATACTTTCCTTTTGGGGCAGGTGTAGGGAGGTGATAGCTTTTTACCTTAAGCTTAATAAAAAGAAGATTCGAAGGAACTACTTGGAGAGCATTGAAATGTGTCCCATGATGTTGAAAGACACATATGTTGGGAGACACAGATTTTTACAAGCTGAAGAAATCTAGTGGCCAGAGGAGGGCTGATGGTTCTGATTGTGAGGACTGAGGAGTATTGTTGAGTTGGGATCTGCTTCCCTTCCTACAGCTGTTGGGGTAGGTAATACATGAGGGCCAGGTGAGGATGAGGTGGGAGAGGGAGATGGAGAGAGATATCTTGGGTCTTGTCCAATAGGACTGCCTAGGTGGGTTAGATGCCCCAGTAGAAAGAGGCTGGAGATGTACCACTGAGTTGCCCACTGAAAAAGAGAAAAGATCTGCTTAAAACATCATAGTCACAAAATGACCAGCCCCAAATCAAATAAAACTTCTCCTTTTTTTTTCTTACTCCCCAAATTTTATTCCTAAAGGGAGTAAAAACAGCATCTGTCGAGAGGAAAAGAAATCCACAGAGAAGAAAATGGAAGGACTCTAAGCCATTCCCAATGCAGGCTTGCAACCGGAAGCCAGATCCATGGTACCGGTCTCACACCATCAGGCTCAGAGTTTTGATTATTGCATGGGATGGACATTTTAATTTCTGAATTGAGATTCTTTATAATCAAGACTCTTTTTATAACCAAAAGAATTTCATTATCCAACAGTGACTATAAAGTCATGGGTCTGCCCAAGTCTTCAGCTTGAGGCAGGGGAAGATTTCTTCTACTACTCAGTGGAAAGTTAGAGGAACTGGGAGACACAAAAATAAATTTGTGTTTTGATCAAAATTCATATGAGTCATCCTTGTTCAACATATTGGTTACACAGGAAATGATGAACTATTGGTACTCTGATATCCATATAATGAGTGCTTTCTGCTTTTTTCTATATCTGAAGCAGAAAAATGGCCAAAAACTCACCTTGGCATCTATTTGTCTTAGTTTTTTGATGTGAATGAATATATGCATATTTTTTGCTTATTAATATTCAAATCAAATAAGATTATTTGAAGTGTGCATTCTGCATCTAAGGCTTGGTCAGGCATTTTTATATTTTATGCTGTGAATTGTAGATCCTTGTTTTCATAAGGAAAATCTAAGTGATACGCCATGTTTGTAATAAAAGAAAGAAATTTGTTATTGGTGTCATAATACAGAAAGAAAAAATAGCCTTTAAGAAAGCAGTATGGTCTGGAAGCATGGGTGATAGTAAAATATTTAGTGATTGGTACATGACCATAAGTTAACACGTATATTAAAAAAATTGTTTTTATTCTCTAAACAAAATGAATTACAAAACTGCTTGTCAAGTGATGTGTGTTGTCGTACAAGTAAGTCATCCAATTTTCCTAATTATTTCTAAATAAATTGTTGATTTTTGGAAATTGTTGGTTGATCTTTGCTTGACACAGATGTCACTCACTAGATGTTTTTGTATGAGCCATGACTTGATACAGAGAACCACGTAAAAATCTTCCAGTGATTTACAATTCAATCTATTGTCATTGGATGACTTGTATTTGCAAAAAAATAGAGAATTTCTTTTTATATAAGTGAGTTTGTTATTCATAAGTGCATTTCATCATTTGCTGAATAGCAAATATATGAACATTTTTCTAGTCATAATACTGAGATTTTTACTTAATATGTACTTGATATCTTTATTATTGACTGTCATGAAAATTGTTTATTAGCATACTTAATTAGGTCAAACCTAATCCATTAGATGAAACATCTGTTTTTGGGATGCTTGTATTCAAAATCTAGCTCTGCCATTAAATTTTAAATGATCTCCTTATTTCCCAGTTTCCTCTCTTGTAAAATAAAAATGCTGATAACTACAATACTCTTAGGAGTTAACGTATGTTTTTAAGGATGCCTGATACAATCACTAAAGAAGTGCCAAGTTAGCATGGTTAATGCCCACGTCAGTTGGGCTTTGGGTGGGTTCAAAATGGAGGTGAATTTCAACAAGGACCATAAAAACACTTTACCTTAGACATCTGTTAGCTCCAAATTGCCCCATGGTGCCTGTCTATTGCTCACAACCTCCCTCTGTTGTTGACCTCAGGAGCCCACATTACCTCCTTAGTGCCTGTTGCCCATCTCTCACACTCTGCTAAGAGTGCAAGTCCTGTGGTCATTATAGTCTCCATAGCAACCACATGAGGCAGCTTCTAGGGGAATGATAGCAGGTGACAATAGTCAAGGTATATATACCAGCTATTTGCCTGCCAGCACAACGCCAAAGGCACTGTCTCCTCTGTGGAGTTCCGGTCTCCTTCTGACTTGGTTGGGGGGCAATGGGGGCAGGAGTAGGTAAATAAGAGCTGTGGTGGTCTGTCTGGCAGGCCAGTAGGCTGCTAGGTGCCAGCATAGACCTCCTGCACTGCCCATCTTGGCTTCCTCCAACAGCTGGTAAGGCACGGGCCAGTCCTCCAGAACCCCTGGGTGTGTGGTGGTTGTTGGGGAATGATGGTGGGAAGTAGCCACTGGTGATGCCTGGAATGCAGGATTTTTGTGGGGACTGGAGCAGGATCTTGAAGGCTTTCTGCTGTGCCAGGCATTGACTTTGTAGATGCTGGAATTGAAGGATGTCCAATTCTGGCACAGGAGAATAGGTTTGGGTGGCCAAAAGCATGCATCGGGAAGGGGGAGGAGGCTTGGGCAGTAAGTCTTTCAATATTCTAACAATTTATTCAGCTGAATAAGGTGTATAGTTCCTAACGTTCAGCCCTGGGTTTAAGAACATAGCACTAGCTTGACTAGGCTGGAGGATTTTCTCTCTTTCTTCTGTTCCTAAAAGGAACAGGCAACGTTCAGTTCTACTGAGTAAGAAAAATAGCCTTTTTTCATTTCTCACTTGACAATGAGGTCTATGTTTATCAGACGGTGGAGACCTAATGAAACAAACTCCACTGCACTCTTCTCTTTTCCTTGATTTAATGACAAATATAGGTGGCAAGCAGAATCCTAAATGTGTTTATTATGGGCATAAAAATTAACAGTTGCTACTGTGAAAGAAATGAGTTTCTTAAAGTCTTTTTTTTTAATGAGACAGGGCACAATCTATTAAATATTTCTATTCGGTATTGGTGTTTGCAGGCTCTCCATCATCCCAAGGATTCTAGTCTGACCTACCCAACTCCCTCACCCTAGGATTAGGTTCTCGTTCTTTTGAGCTTTTGTTTCATAGAATGAGGGAGACAATGAAAGGGAGAGAAAGACAGGTGGGCACAGGTCAAGAGTTACAAACTCCAAATCTGTAGTCTAAAGCCTGCAGTCATAGTAATGAGTGAATGTGAATAAAGTGGGCAAGGAGGAATAATAAGCACATCTGGGCATGGTGGCCAAGTGAAGGGGGAAAACCCTATCTCGGGGTTACCCACAGACCTGCTCCAGCCAATTCTACCACGAGAAAATGCTGGCCCACTGTTGCCAAATTGCTCAGCTTTTCAAAAGAACATCCAAATCTGATGTGTGTGTACTTTCTTGAATCTCGAAACACTGTGCAGGCCAAACAAAGCACATCTGGAAGCCACAGACCTCAATTCAGGCCTGGGGCAGAACATTTTAATGGACTTTAAAGGGAGTAGAAGTGGGAGCAGCTGAGGTGTATTCGTGATGGAAAGGCATGGAAGAGAAAAAGGGGGCTTCCTGTGTCTGCGACGCTGCTTCATCATGCTCAAGAAAAACTAGCGAGGGACTTAGTATTTTGAAATAATTTTAGGTGGCTAAACTGTGTACTTTTGACAACATTCTAGCTCTGAATTATTTGGGACACAAGACCACCCTCTTCTCTTCATAAATGAGAAGAGGGACATTTTTTTTCCTATAAGCTACATTGAATGTTATCCTCTCATCCTACATTATGTATGAGTTATTTGTCTCTTCTAAGGGCAAGTGAATTCTTCTTTGCCTTGTTAATTAATAAAAAGAGCAATCAAAAATTTTATTGTGATTCATGCTACTAGACAAATAAATGTTTTAATCCCTTGCAGTTTAAAGACTCTTTGAAGGACGACATGAGTGCTAACTTTAAGACATTATTAAAGAGAAACCTTAGTGATTTTTGCTAGGTTCTACCAAGTCTGCATGATCAGCAAAGGGAGACTGAATGGAAAGCAATGATGCCATTGATAAGAGACACGAGTTTTCGCCAAGTTAGAATGATTTGAGGGCTGGAAAACCTCTAATACAGAAAAGTATCCATTCCACCAGTTACAACTTTCTACCACTTTGTAAGTAAACTGTTTGGCATTAGAGGTAGGGATGTTGTCTCAAATAGTCTTAGGGATGATTTTCATCTATTAGAAGGGTATAAAAGGGCTCTTTCTCCTGGAGCACATCAGCAAGGACTGAATGAGCTGAGTGCTTCTCATATTTTAATGTCCTGATGAATCACCTAGGGGAATGTTGTTGGTCTGGGGTGGTGCTTAAGAATTTGCATTTCTAACAAGCTCTTTGGTGAAGGCTGAGCACAATTTGAGTAGCGAGGAGCTAAAAGATGAATAAAGATAGAGAATAGGCGTGTGGCTATAATGAATATCTGTTTGTATGGCCTGTACAGCATCAACTCCTCTCTCTTCTGGCAGTAGTAGCCTGATGTAACTTTGGAGGAAACATTTCCTCTCTACGATTGGCTCACGTAGTTCAGAGGAGGCCACTTCTCCCTTTACTTTTCTCCTACTCCAACCACCTGTGATAGAGTTGAGTATGGAAGCCAAGTCTGGCCATCAGCATAAGTGGGCGGCTCATATACGTAGTTCAATGATATTCGGACTTGGATTTTGGTTAGTGCTATTGGGAAAGAGGCTTTTTTTGGTAGTTTATGAAATCTGGAGCTTCTGGTGTCCATCATGGAAGGGGTTGCCTGCCTGACAGTGAAGCCAACACAGAGGAAGTAGAACTAAAAGTTGGGAAAAGAAAGATTCCTGATGACATCTTGTGAGTGCCTGGATCCAGCCATGCCTGAGGCAGATAGACCTGTCTAGTTACTTGAGCTAATAAATTCACCTTTACGCTTAAGTCAATTTTGGGTTTCTATCACTTGCAATAGATAGCATCCTGCTAATACAGTGCTGATAACCAAATTCCCTTATTAATTAGGTGAGCTAAAATCACCTTCTATAGGGCCTGACACATAGGAAGAATTTGGTGGATAATCACAGCCTTCTCTCCACAATTTTTCTTTGGTTGGATCAAACAGTGTACACACGCAAACACACACACACACACATTATTTTTTTCCAGAGAAGCAGCAGCAATGAAACAATCTGAAACTACAACTAGCAGTTAGGTGACAAGCAATTTTATTTTGCAAAACAATCACTATACAGCAACAAATACATTTGCAAATTTGATTGAAAAACATGAACTAACTACAACCAGCCATTTAAGAAATGCCTTTCTATGGTAACAGGCTCTAGAATTATCAGAAGAAAGAAACCCCCCACAGATTTGTAACGGTGTGTTAGAACCTTGGAATCCCAGCATACAGAGTATACTTTTTGTTGATTTTTTTTTCTTTTTGCTAAAGTTGAAGTGGGTTTTTATGATTGACATTTTATTTTCTGAGTTTGAAAATAAGTTTTTTCCTGCAGAGGGACTTGGCCTCCACCTACACAACCAGGCTAAAAATCCTGGGTGTAAAAAAACAAACATCAGTGTTGATTTTAGCACATCAATCTTGGAAGGAATGCCTAGAATTTGCTTTCCCAAGCCAAGAATCTACTTTATTTTTGCTACTTAGACCATGAATAGTTTATTTCCCTTTTTGTGGCATGAAAAATAGCTGCAATTATAGTTTTTTTTTCCTATGTCAGAATCAACCACATTCAGATTATTTCTTTAATATAACACTGGCATGATGTTATATTTTGTCTGATTATCCCACGCTTGCTGTATTACTGTATGTGTGTGTGGAGAAGGCCAGCTATAATCGGTACTTTCTTCCATTTAATGGTATTCCCTCTTCAGTTTTTTTCCACCATACCTAGCTGGTGTTACACAGGTGTCATCCTTGTAGGTGGGACTTCAGCCCATCACCCTGCTGGGACTCAGCAGGTGAATCCAGAGAGAGTTGGTTCCTAAATGAACGTGGCCTTTGAAACTCATCATGAACTTAGGTCTTTCCTGCATCATTGTAAGGTATCCAATTTTTGGTTGCAGGTGACCCAGAGAGTGAGTTCACTGGAGAAGCTGGCCTTTTAACTCTTCAGAACTCTGGATTACTTATGTATTCTTAAACAGGTTCTCAAAGGCTAAAGCCAGAGAGAAACTGGCAAAAGTGGATCTAGAATTGAGACCATGAAGATTTCATTTCTAGATCAGCGTATGTGTGTCCCCACAAGAGTGGTGTTCGAAAAGCTTAATTTGAGTCCTTATCTTGAGAGTGAAGTTAAGATGGGTTCCACCCCTTATCCTCACAAGAAGACATTTAGCCTGTGTGTTTCTCTCTTTTACTGGTATAAATTATCAGTTCTTTTTTGTTATTTTTATAAAGAATTGCATTTCCATACAAAGCAAGAACATTTATTCATTATAACTTTGTTGTGATTCAAAACTAATATTTGTTTTAATGCCAAATGTAACAATTTAGTGCCTTATATATTCTTTATTTTGAACATGTATTTGTAAGAAACTGAATTTTAATATGGAGAGCATATTTACTTAGTTTTAACTTTGATAAAAAATTTAAACAAGGTTGAAAAAAGTACTTGTTTCACAGGTTAAAATTTTTCTAACCAGCTGTTAACTTCTTTCTAGAGAACTTTAATCACTATCTAGCACTATCAAAACATGTTAGCAAATACCATAAATCTCCACACAACCTTTCCTTCTTCTCTTTTCTGGTGCATTTCAAGGGAAATGGATGAATAAATTGCCCAGATTGGTCAAATCAAACCTCACAGCAGTTACTAGGCAGAAAATAGACACATCCATGGTCGTACTCAGTAGTTTCTAAGTTTTTGACTGTTGTATAACTAATTTATAAGTGGTTTAAGACATGTTTGCCTGTGTAAAATCTCTTAGCTGAGAATGAATGGTGTGGGTTTGCTCCTGGGGTTTCTCTTGTGGCAATTACATGGTTGCCATATCCACTGGGTCACAGAATGGTGTATCCCTTGGCTTTTTGTCTTAGATGCTCCTGTACTTCCTTGTTGCTCAGTCCATGCTCATCATTTCCACCTTTATATTCAGGAATTGATTTGGCTCAAAGAGATCAAACACCTAGAAGACCATTGGTCTTTAATTGTTCAGATCTAGCCTACCAGCCCTGAGCAAGAAAAAGAACAGATAAAATACTAAAAAGTGTCCATCCAGCCTGGTAGTTTTTTGCCCTATTCAGGCCATTGATTATTTCATTGCTTATCTGTAAGTCTAAGATGAATGATTTGTGAGACGAGTTAATTGCCTTGTGATTTTAAGACTGTATAGAAAGTCAGAACAATATTATCTACTGATAAATAATACTAAGTCACACTGTGTTCCTTTACAGAGTGCAATTTTGGAGTCCTGGAAAAAACTGATTTAGATATCTGCATCTCAAATGTGTTATAGCTGTATCTTCTCAAAATATTGTATTTTTTCTTTTTGTTCAAGGGATGTTTAGTTTGAGTAAGGAAGCCAAATATCTTATATCAGAGAATTTAATAAATAGATACCATATGGAAAAATGAGAAAACATATTCCAAACTACTACTGTTAGTTTCAACTTTAGCAAATGGAAAAAAATTTAAAAAAAGGAAAATAATTCTTAAGTCAGTTTCATGAATAACTATAGGAAGAAAACCCAAACTATTCTGTGACTAATAATGAGATAAATTCATAATCTTGAACCAACAATCTGTAAACCCTTTCATGTATAACTGGACCCACCCCCACAAACTCCATGTTGGTGAAAGCAGAGAAAAATAATTCTTTCTAGCATTATGGGAGAGACTTGTATCTGGCACTAAAACAGGGTTACAGCTTTGAGTTGTTATAGAAAGCAACTTCATGCTAAAATTTTTTGTCTTTTTTGAATTTTTTTTTTTTAAATAGGGAGAGAACCCTGCTAACATCTACTTTCACATACCTAAAATTGCAACACCAAAGGGTGCAGGAGACACAGATACTGTGAATAAAGAAGTATAATATTCAAGTATATGAGGAAGTATCACAAATGGCCACAGAGAAATATATATATATTTATATCTATAATACTGTATCAAACAGATGGAAAGGGGGTGTGAAACCGGTAGTATGGACACGAATCTAGCCAATCAACTGACATTCTAATCAGACACTAGTCCACCCTCACGAAAGTGCGTCATTCCTAAGAGATGCACTTTTACACCACTTCCTCAACCAGAGCTCGAATGCTTTGCAATTATTTTTGAATTAGTTAAATAATTTATTGGATTGACATACTCTGATATAATTATCCAGGTCCCAAATGTTAATAACTTAATTGAATCTTTCTTCCCATTTATACAAAATAACACTTAAAAAAACCTTATTTCTTACATGTTCTTCCCTTCCTGCAATCAGACTTCTTGATTTAATTTAACCTGTAATAAGTTACGATGGGCAGTTTTTATTGT
Source organism: Avahi laniger (assembly GCA_963575035.1). NCBI lineage: Eukaryota > Metazoa > Chordata > Mammalia > Primates > Indriidae > Avahi > Avahi laniger. The sequence goes on from CAUYSK010010705.1 coordinate 34,909, forward strand.
CTCACTCAGAAACAGAATAGTGAAATGAGCAGCTTGGATTTTAACAAGGCCTTTCAGAATGTAGTGGATAGCCTTCAGGCACATGAAAGGTAAAAATGCAATTTTTAAAGTAATAATACTCCATGCAAAACAGAGCAGAGCAAAAATAATTGTCCAATTGTACCCATGAAAAGCCAGTGTCTTCCTGTTGCAGATGGAAATCAGGTCAATTTCTGCATATGCTATTCATTGTTTAAATATAAAATTGTAACAGTTACTACAGTTTGGGGATGAGATTATTTATTTTATGATTTTTAAAGAATGAATGTAACACCTGCTCAGAGCCCACTCCTGCCAAGAGCTCATGCCTAAATATTATTACTTCAGTGCTAAATGAGAAATATTCACAAGCCCTGCTTAGCGAGTGCAGCAGTGACATCCTCAGCCAAAGTGGCAAGTTGAGGAGATTCAAGCAGGTTGATGCTTCCAGAAGAGGAGACGTTGCTGAGTCGTCGGGGCGATGCCACGCTGGATCGGCCTGGGGACTGCGTGATGATCTCAGCCCCATGGTCCACACGGGCCTTGGCATGCTCTCTGAAGTTCAACTTTTGGCTGTCAATCTGTTTAAGACAAGCATCAGTCCTTGTTAACTCAAGCATCTTAAATAGCCCCTAGCTCTTTCTTTATGTCCCAGATTTGATATCAAAGTGACTTCTATTCAACTGTGTCGTCCCCACTTCTTATTTGTCCAGGTTTTCAGTCTGGGATCTATTTTGGTAAAGAGTATTTCAGAAGAATTAAACAAAAAAAGACAAGATTTGCCTATGCCCTTGTTTCTTACCTTGACATTACCACCTCCAGGTACATGGTGAGCATTATCAAGTGAACCAACTTTAGCTTGGGCCTTTTCTTTGAAATCCAGTTTTACACTCTCAATTTTCACACGTCCACCACCTATGAAAGGAGAAAGGCTTTTCAATGCCTTGCTAAAATTGTATCTTGTATTTAAGGTGACTATTTCCCAAACATGATTACAGGAGATATACCATTGCAAACCTCTGCTATACCTCCAACCATGAATGTAAAAGGAATCTTTTAGAATTTCTAGTCCATACCATTTTCTCATACTATCCAAGATCATGACATCCTTCTTATACCACTACATGGAGTGCTTCACATATTAATATCTTTCTTCTTACCCATGTCTAAGCTAAGAAATCAGAGGGGATTTTCTTTTTAGTATAATGAAAACTCCAAAAAAAAAAAATAACAAAATGAAAATATTCTACTTGCATCCTTTTTGAAACTGGGAACATTTAGTCTCTTATTTATAAGGAAGCAAATTAAATTGAAATGAAACTCTTCTTTATTCTTCTTCATGGTAATGGGTCACTTACCCAAAGAAGTTCTAGGCTGAAAATGGAGCACATATGGGTAATATATTCATTTGTAAATTTTCAACATCGATAGATAACTTCACTGATGAAAGGAGTCAGGAGCTAAGTTGTTTATAACTAGTAAGCTTTAAGAGCTTCCCATTTTAATTAGTATAAGAAGTGACAGGAGATCTCTTTCTTGCACAAATGCCATAGAGCCAATTTGACACTGACCTTGATCTGATAGTACTGAGATAGTTTGGGCCATGTCATTTCCCCTATTGCTAACTAGTCTGAAATGCTATGATCTGCTGATAGTCAGGGTGTGTGCTCCACCCTTCAGTGTGGTCTTCCCCAAGCTCTATATGTCATAGATTTTCAAATGTAGGGGGTTCTTCTATACTGGGTAGACATTTGCTGTCCTTTAGCCTGTCCTTGACTAGCTCTGAGTGCTGACATCTTTGATCTGGAAAGAAGCTGGATTAGGCTCTTCATTTACTGACCTTCACCTAAAAGATCTGCTTTCACTTTCATCAGCAACTTGATTTTCACCACCTGCATCTTCTGGAAAGCTAGTGTTTGGCAATGTGACCCTCTACTGTCATTGCATCTCACTTGGGATTTTGATTTGAAAAAATGCCTGAGGGGCTCTATGGAAACATGAAAAAGATTTTTCAATTTTGGATTCTTGTTGCTCATGTATTTCTGTAGACCAAAGACGGAAATCTATTAAGGCTTCAGAGCTCTCTTAAACCTTGTGGTGTTTTTTTCTTGCAATATCTACATGTCCATGCTAATACTCAACTGCCTGGCCAGGGGCTTCTTGAAATAATATGGTATTAATAGATTACATTTTGGAGAAATGTCCATTTATTCTTTTCCTGAAGGCTTAGGAAATGTTATTTAACTCATGCTTCTAGAACACATGTAATTATTCTTCCCTCAAAATATGCTTCATTTCATGGAGTATTATTCTTATATTTTACCTGGCTACACGGTTCTCACTTGTTGGTTGCAATGAGATTAGCATGATTTATAATGATTCATAAGAACATACTTATCTTGGTTAGAGGCTACAGGATATTGGACTTTCAACTAGATGAGATCAACTTCTTTGGGATCTTATTTTTGTATTTTTTGGTAGCCTCTGATGGAAATCGCTTTTGTAAGCTTTCTTTTCTGATTATATGCTAGGTCAATATAATCTTATTAAAATTTTGCTGAACTCTCTTTTGAGGGGCAGAAAATAGTGTTGGGTATGCTTGTAGCTCCGACTTGGGCAGTACAAAGGCAATATATGTAACCAAAGCATTTGTACCCCTGTAATATTCTGAAATAAAACAAATGTAATATTGACCCGGAATATATTCAGAAAAGGAAGCTTGAGAAATCTATTTCTGTTGAGGTCTCACTAGAAATTCTTATGCAACTGTTAGAGAAGCCCATTTGAATTCAGAGATCTATGCCTTTGGTTGTGGAGAATTCTGGCACCCACCAGGAACAGTAATTGTGAATGACTATAATCTTTAACAAGCTTTATAAGCGAAGTTGAGAAGATATTTCAACTTGTGCCTCCAGGTATTGAATTATTTTCTTCTTAAGTATTCCACATTCCAAAGTCACTATAAAAAGCTTGCTCTTGTCAAGGATCATCATGCTAACACTTCTCTATGAAGTTAGTCATTTGATTCGGTTATCAAAGTGAAAGCTAGATTTAGAAATAGGTAGGAGTCCATGATAATAGTCTTTTATGACCAGTAAATCATACACAGAATACATCCTTATCTATATAAGATTTTTTCTGTGCATTCAGACCCTGGGTGAATTTGACCAACTGTATCCTTACTGTCTGGAATTAAATGTCTAGTATTTTTCTTTTATATTCTACAAGAAGATAGGCAGCATGGCCAAATATAGCAGTACAAAGTCAATTAAGTGTTTGTAGGCTTCAGCTATAGATAGGAGAATTGTGAAGATGAATAGTATGGGACCATGTCCCTGCTGCATCATGAATGATAAAGAAACGAATTCCATGGCAGCAGTTCTGAAACTGGTAATGAAGATTCCATATATGGAGTTTCTAACTGTTTAACTTGCTTTGTGAACACCTTTTGGCAAAATCAATCCTGATTTCTAGATATTTTCAAAGCATTTATCCATTTTGAAACTTATCTTACCTATCTTTGTTTTTCAACCAATAAATTCTTAATAATTATCTTCTGGCCAGAAATCTTATTCTACTTAATTTTTCTTACATCTTGTTTCTGTTCACATTTGAGACAATGATGAATGGAAATACCTATTACCTGGTTTATATGTGCAGATAGCAAACATAGATGGCTAAAACCAATTGCTTTCCTTTTCTCTTTCTGTAATTTAGTGAGATTTATGAATTATGTCAAAATATTTTCAAGAAAATTACGACTTTGACAGATATCCATTATTACATATCTATGGAGGTAGAATTTCACAAAAATATATGAAGCATGACACCCAGAAAAAAATGACTAATGTATGTTAGATTGACACTTTAAAGAGGGAAAAACCCGCAGCAAATATGAATATAAATTCTACTTTAGAGCATTAGTCCTATGAGATATTCTGAGGAAACAAAAAGAGTCCATGGTCAAGTAAGTTGGGGAAACATTACATTCTGCTGGGGATTTACAATGCTTATTGACCTAATAAAGAATCTGAGAAATTCATCAGCTAAATAAATTTTTTCAGTTTTGCAAAGCACAACCCTTATTTTACATAATATAGAAAAACAAGTTTATGAAAAATAAACTTTGGGAATGATGCTTTCAGTTGGAGTTATTATGTACGAATATATGATCCAATGTATTTGACAGACTACATATTTCAAAAGATCTCTAATAAGTATGTAGAGTACACAAAGATAAATGCATCTTATGTACCTTTAAACTTTAACCTGTTCTATAGGTAGCCTATTCATGGTAATTGGGTTCACTTATCCTAAATGAAAATGTCTTGAAATTTCTAACTTTGGTTTATATTAATAACAGCATGAAGTATCAGGATTTTGAAACATCCTTCCAATTAGGAATTTCACAACAACAACTTTGCTGTCAATTTTCTGAATACAGTTCAACATTTCTCAAACTTCTAAAAATTATTTATTTACCTGGCCTGTGGCGGATATTCTTCAGAGACCCACATTTGGATGTCACATGGCTTAGGTCTATTTTCTTGGTAACAATTTGGACCTATGTGAACCACAGAAAACATGCTTAAAATATAAACATGGACAAAAACCCAAGCTCACACATAAAATCTGGAACTATATCCAAATTCACAACATGCAACAACATATCCAGTAACCCAATCTGAAGTATACACACACACAGGAAAACAAAATTCCCCGTATGTTCTTCCACATGTTTGGAGGGGAAAGAAGGACCCGAGTGAAAGGAAATCCTGGAAGAGAAGATTTTATTAGTAGAAAGCGGATCATGCCACAAGAGGATAGAAACACTTGTATTAATAAGGCAAGCTTCCACTCAGAGAACTAAGCCACATAGTATTAAACCTTTCAATAAGCAAAAAGCTAAGAAATGAGTTACTTTATAAAGTGATTTTTAGATGAAAGTGACCAATGTTGCTCATAGTTACCACAAGACCAACATTGCTTTAAGATACAGGAAGAAAGTTCTAGACGTGCTTTCCTAAACTGTTATTAAATTGTCATATCTTGGCTAGATGAAATTTTTTTTGCACACCAAATTATAAAATGACAGAAACATTTTTTTCTTCTTTGTGTTTTATTGAAAATTTTTCCTCTCCCCGGATTTGAAGCAGTCTTCTTCAAGTGTGATTCATTGTCATCTGCATCCGAGTACATGGGAATTACTGAATCAGACATCGTGGGGATGGAGTCAGTGTATCTACATATTTAAGCAAGTGATTCTTTTCTAGAGGAAAGTTTAAGACTATTATTTAGGGGCTTGGAAGCTCCCCTAAGGGGATCTTTAAGATCTTTAGCTATCCTAGTCTGTCCCTTTCCACTTAGGTGTTTTGACCAGCAGCACCTGCATTAGAGGACAGCAGGATCCATCCTCTGATACTCTGAAGGTGATTGCCACGGCTGGATTGCTTCTGTGATAGTACCATGTGCTGTGCACTTACAGTCAGGGAAACAGGAAGGAGCTGTAACCATGTCAGTATGAAGACTGACCCTGAGGCTTAGCTCAGCATCCTTGAAGGAGCCCAGCAAACATCGCTTTGGACTTCCCATGACAGTGATTAGCTTTATGTTCAGTGAAGCTACTTTGATTATCAGGTGACAGGTCCTTGTAGAAAGCACTTGCTTCTCTCTGTCTTCACTGCTTGACTCCATTTCTGCTCAGTTGAGGAGAAAGTAGCCACGAATTATTAATAGTAGACAGGTGAGGATTCTAGATTTGATAACCCTGTATGCAACTTGAGTCACAGATTATCAGATCTTATTGAGGTAACAGGATCTGTAGAACAGAGTCAGTCTGATTCATTTTTTAAAAGTTATTCTTATTTTAGGAAGAACCATACTTCCTTTAGCTTGAGTTTGCCTGACCATTTCAATTCTGCCTCAATCACACTTAAGAAACATGGATTCATCCTTCCCTTCCTCTCAGAGGGTATTATTTACACTAAATGAAAGAGACAGGAAAAAAATTCCATCAAGATAAAGTGTATACTGGGACTTGAATCCTTTCACTTTGAATTATAGATGAATCATGCTTCACCAGTTCTGTGTTATTCTAAATGATATCCCAACTTTCATGAATAATGAACCACTGAAGATTGATAACATGTACTTTGGGTACTTAGAAGTATATCAGTTTTTGCCTCAAGGGTAATCTAAATGGAACTAGAAGCGTGCGCCCAGCTGACTTTTGCTGGGGAGTAGAGACAGTGTGAGGAAATACCTTGAAGACAAAGAGGCCAGCAAACAAAGTTGGCAAGTGATGTGGATTTGCCATATCCCAGAAAACCATGGTGCATCTCATGGTTTTCTTTCCCAACTGAAAGTGAGAAATTTGCTAATGATCTACAGGGAGTGATGGGGAGCCCAACACTGAAAATGCAAGGCTGACACGCCATTGCACCAGGGGGGCGAGTGGAACAGCAGCAAGAGGGAGAAGCGTGTTGGGAAGGAGGCAGGGAAGGAGACAGGGTGCCGGTTGTGCAGGTGACTCCACACAATCAGGACAGCTTTCTAGTAGAAGCTTCTACTTACATTTCCGCCCCCTGCAGAATGTTTGATGTTATCCTTGGAACCACATCTGGACTGAACTTTGCTAAAATCGATCTTCTTGTTTAAAATCCTAACCTAAAAGGAATGGGAGGTAACTTCACTATGCATTTTTCTTTCAAGATGCTGGGTATAGAGAACCAGAATGGGTAGCACCAGACTCCCTTCTACCTACATATTCATTTAAGAGAAAAACTAATATTGGAACTGAAGAGCAGTTCTATCATGTAAACATGAGCCCCTAGTCCTCTGCTCTCTCAAGGGCCAAATGCTAGAAAGCCTTAAGTATCCTAGCTGTACCTAGGTGCGATCAGAAAACGATTGGAGGGACTGAAAAATAAAAGTTGAATCATCTGTGCTAGGGAGGCTGCCAAGGCTGCAAGCAACTCTGGGACTCAGGTCCACTCTATGTAAGGTTCAATAGTAGTTACTACTAAATCTTGCTTAGCAGAGGATCTTAAAGGATATTCCAGCCACCCTCAAACCCCTACAGTATCAGCCATCACAATTATTAATCACCTTGTACACTTCACTGTTCTATTGGTCTACGTTGCACAAGTGAGGTGCACAAATGGTCTGGGTGAATGCTGTAGGTCACAGTTCTCATTTATTTAGGGGAAGAACTCCTGGTTTCCAGGAGGGTTAACAAAGAGACTCTGGGCCTGCTCTGCTAAAAAGGGCTTTACAATTCCCTTGCAGGTTTGACTCAGTGGTCTTCTGAAGGTCCCTTCTGGCAACCGCTCAAGAGCAGCCATTACTCATGGATGATCCTGTGAAAACATTCTTTCCATTTTTAGAGGTAAGAAAACCGAGGTCTACTGGTTAGAGCGCTTGTGCTACATCATACAGACATGGTCCAGGCCTTGATTGGGTCCAGTAGATTTAAGGTTAGGTGTTTTATTTCTATTCTCAGGAAGTCAACCATTCATCTTGAAGACAATAGCAAATCCAGATCTGGAAAGACATAACTCTGGTGTAAAATAATGTACAAAGTCATAACTCTTATGAATTCTTTCATGTGTCTTTCGAACCTTGCATGTTTTGGAGGACAAATAAGCAATGTAGGCATGGAAAGAAAGGTTTATTTTTGTTATTGTTTCTATTACTATTTATTCATTTGTTTTGTTTTACTGTGACTACTGCTACTCTTCCTACCCCCCTGCCTCTGCAATTGCTAAAGAGAAAAATCACATTTTCAGCACTTTAGGGGACAGTTTATCCTTTTATTAAAAAATCTAAATAAATTTACCCTAGATACATAGCCATCTACAAGAATGTTAACGCATCTCTTAGTATTTGCAAAAAAGAATAAAAAATTCAAAAGGACATTGATTTTGACTTTTTAACTAGGCAAAGCTTGGATCACGATGCTTGCCTAACATCGACAAGATAGCTTGTCCCTTGTAGGGGAATACCATTGACAGCTCTCATCAGCAACCCAAGGGAAGGGCCTCTTGTCAAAATTTGAATTCAGAAGACTGAATGATTGGGCTACTCTTTAGGGCATAATAAAAATTCAATTTAATTGGGGTGAGGGATATTACAGAATCTATATCTAATGATTAGTGTAGTTACACTCTAAGAGTTTCATAGAAACTATACATGCAGATAGTTTTAAACCAATAAAGACTACATTTAAAACCTCATAGATAAATTATTTCAGAAGGCAAATAATTTTGTCTATAGCTGTACCACCATGAATATGCCCAATCTCATCTGATCTCAGAAGCCAAACAGATTTGGTTAGTTCTTGGGTGAGAGAAAGCAAATAATTTTGATTTATTTTTTGTAATAATACTTTAAAATTATTCTTCATAGACATATAATTGTTTTGGCAATAACATAGACTTCATGTGACTCATTTTACTAATCTTTGAGGATATACAGGGTTTCATATTTTGTTTACGAATTTTAATTTGAAGATCAGTAGACTATCAATCAAGTGACTCACTGCCAAGTGATCAAAAACCAAACATTAAATCTGATTCACTTGTTGCAAAAATGGAAATTCCAAACTTAGTTGTGTAAATCTGTTTGACCTTAACATTTAATCAACTGTGTGACTATTTTTATGATTTCCAAAACAAATGATTCAATCCTAAAGGATCCCGTTGCCAGCATTTTTAAGAGATGATTTAGAATCTTAAATTCTACAACTTAAAAGCTGATTTCAGTTTTACCCAGGTTTTCTAGAAAGTCACAGATTTTTTTATTGAAACAAATAGCTGTCCTTTTTCGATGGTAGACTCTCTTCTATGTCTGCTCAACCTATCGTGTGAAGCAGACTTTACATATCCATTAATAACATCCTTTACGTGTTTTCATATTTCAAGAGCTTCACAGTGTAATATTTTTTTAACAATGAGGCAAATTATGACAGAATAAATGTAAGCAGCCCCTCCAGACCTTCATTTTCCATCTTGCTTAATGATTGGATAGAGAGAAACAAAACCACTTTGAACAGTGGGCACTTGACGCTTAGTAAGATTTACACTCTAGCTTGACAATTTGTACCTGAGCACCCACATAGTCTATGTGATTCACATTTATGCCTTAGCAAAACTGCAAATTACTTCACACCAAAGGTCTCTGAAGTCATTTACAAATAATTAACACCTTGGAGTTACTTCCACAAATAACAGCAGTCCTTAGAAACCATTTCATAAAATGGAAAAATGTAATAGATGGCTGCTGTGAAGGGTAAGACCATTTTCCAGGTTAGTTCTTTTATTGAAGAGTTGAGTTTTAACTCTCTGGGTTCTATGAATGGATCTATTAAGAAATACAACAGTTTTGGGGGAAGAATTTTCAGTTGTAGAAAAACTTTTGTTTTCCTAAAAGGCTACGTCAAGAGAAATTTATTTTAATATCTTAGATATTGTTGAGAAAAAATATAACAAATTTTTATTTAACTTCTATTTAACAAATGAACTGAATTTCTACACTTATGGTATGAAAAAAGTTTGAATAATCATTATCCAAGATTATCCCTAAATCACATTTTAATCTTTGTCAATTTATTTCAACCGAATTTTTTACTTGTTTTATTAATACATAATGGGGTGATTTGAAAGAGAGTGACAATCTTTTTTTCTGCATACTTCACAGTGGAAGTGAAAAATATTATATCAATCCACTGGTTCATCTTTCTAAAGCGCTGCCCTATTCAAAACTCCCCCAAAGTCACTATTTCTTATTAAATGCAGCGAAACTTCTCAGTGAGGCAACCTGAGTACTCAGCAACTCTGATTTTTGAGACTTCTTTTCTGCCATCCTCTTTACATTTTACATTTTGGCCAGACTATATTACATTCTAAACTTTAAAGGATTGCTTATATTTTCAAATTTATCCCCAGGCTTTTTTTATGTTATTAATATCTCTTTCCAGAATACCCCCATTCCAAGTTGAGTCCATAACTGATCATTCTTCAAGTCTCAGCCAATCAATATCCCCAGTGGGAGGTTGGCAAAAAAGAATTTTAGTCTCATGGGTTCTTATGCAAGCATTGTGGATTTACTTGCCAAAACAGTTGAATTTTCATTCACATAAAGGTCAGATAACATGAAGAGTTGTGTAAGTATAGGTTAATGTCATTGAAAATTAATAAGAATTATTTTATTTTAATTTTAACTAATTCTATTAACATTTATTCTTCCACTATGATAGAGAAGAACATTGCAGTTACTTTCTGGCTATTCCCTGCGTGACTGTAGTTGGATTTTATCATAACAGAATAACTGAAATGATCTACCACTCTACTCTCTCTTTGCAAATAAGTTTAATGCTCCTTTAGAGAAATTAACATTTTTTTCTCTAAAATGGGTTTACTCTAGGAAAGGATAGGAAGACAAAATGTAGGATATGCCTGAAGACAAGAACAAGTCTATTTTACTTGTTAGTGGGAAATATGAAACAGTAAAATGAAAGAAAATACATTCTTAACAGACAAGTTTTAGCAAAACAATTTATAAACCAGAGGCATTCATCCCAATGTCAACTTGAATTACTTGAGCAATGGGATTTTGATTTTTTTTTTTAAATTTGACATTCTTTGATGCTGCTTTCTTTATCAAAAGACCCACATGTCAGCTCGAGGTGAAGAAATATGAAGAGTAACTAGGATCCCAACATTTGGTCTCTGTCTAGACCCTCAGGCATCCTGCAGGTATGAACCTCAGTTGCTACATCATTTCTTTCTTCCTCCATCTGAAGCTGTCTCAGAACGAATGCTTTTGTGAAAGGGTATTAGACAATGACTTCCCTTCAACCTTGCAGGGGATTAAGCTTCTTTGTGTTTTCATCATTTCTCAAGAGTGCTTAAAATTAAGCCCTCCTTTGTCCTTGTACTATAAAAAACACTTTTCTGTCTCTCCCCAAACTATTTCCCATTCCATAACATTCAATTTAATAAAAACTATTTAGCTTCTGTAAAATCCTGAGGCATCATATATGAATACTAAAAGAAAAGTATGACTACCTTGGATATTACTGAAAATTAAAAGTTCTCTGGCACAGATGATGGTCTTCAAAAATTCATCTTTTAAAAATCTTGCACTCTGGATAAAACACATTCAGGTATGCAAACGTTATAGTCCATTCAGAATTTTAATCAACCTTGTCCACTCTGAACAATAGTTTCTTTGAAATTCTTTATATCAAATATAAACAATAAATATATTTAAATATACATTTAAGTAGAAATAACTGTTTATGTTAAAATGCACAATTTCACAAAACTCCCCCCAAAAAGGTTAAGTTGGAAGGAGTAATTTTTCTGTGGAGGAAAATAGCCACATAGCACAGAAAGTAGAACCACACTGAAAAACTTAGGGGTGAGCAGATAATGCTGAAGAATTTGGAAGGAACTTTTTAGTGTAGTAGACATTAATGAGTTTAGTCAACTGGCCTATTTTTAAAGATTTTTAAATGGTCTTCCAATGGGAGCTGGAAGAGACACTATAAGCACAACAGTCACTGTGATTCATGAAAATGAACAAATGATGAGTTTTTCAAATTCATAAACTATAATTTTTTGACATTAAATTTTTTTCTTTAGTTTAATTCTCAAGAAATTCTAAGGAACAGTGGACCAAGTCAGTGAAGAAAGTAACTTCCAAATAGTCTGCTGAATGATCTGAAATCAACCTGAGATTCAAGGTTTGTTCCCATGTCCTTACTTGGCTTGTGAATGAACAACTTACAAAAAAGGGGGCTTGACAGATCTCAACTTTGTACACCCAAAGTGATATTTTCCCATAGTTTTTAATAATTACTATTTACTAAACCTAACTCCAAAACATTTCATTACCCTACAAAAGACGTTTGAATTGTAGCTATAAGATTCTATTGCATAAAGGCAGGGTCCCTGATCTTAAGGGGCTTTCATTTTAAGATAATGATGACTTTGATACCAAAAAACAAAAGAAAACAAACAAAAACCTTGTCAATATAATGTAATGCATTTCGCTGAATAGTTTTTCTTCATACTGGGTTGGCTGACAGTATTTTAATTTAGCACTTATTGTAGCCCTAAGGTGATGGTAAGAAATGGCCTGAAAAGAACTTAAAATTAAATGAGGGCAAGACACTAGGGGAGAACAAGAAACAAAACAAAAAGCCTCCTTTCTGCCTTGATTGTAGAGACCACGCCTCATTATCTCCCGTTCCCCTTTTGTCATTTAGCACCCAGCAGTCTTAGTAAAATGCTTAGTGAAAAAATAAATATATGAATGAGAAGAAAATTTCATTCAGTCTTTCTCTCTTAGCTTTATATTTTACAAATATTCTTATATGTTAATAGCATATGGACCTTCGCAGTAGTAACCATCAGAATTTCATATAATGGGGGAAAATCCTGTTTCATTATAATTTACTAGTAGTCTCCAGAATTAATACTTAAGTATAAAATTGAAAGTAAACCATTCAATTAGCATAAAAAAGGCCTAAAAATGGTCAGAAGATAATGCCTAAAACTTTATAATAAATATAAAAAAGACTCCTCTCTACATTTCACTAATTTAATTCCATCCTTCCTCCCTCACTATTGCTCCATCTTCCCTAATTACATTCCTCTTCTATTTCAGAGACACTGATCTTTTACTCAACATCAGCTTGCCCTTTGTGGCACGATCACATGAATTCTATTAAGATACCTAAACGAAAGTTTTTTGAGGACCTATAATGCAAAAACACTATCATACTCTAAGTACAATCATGCATTTAAGAGCTTTAAACTATTTAAATGAAGTGGTGTTATATACAAGAACAAGTATTATTTTCTGCTTCTGTTCTAAAAATAAGAAACCTGAAGACCAGAAAGATAAGTACTTAAGGTTACACAATACTTTAACAGAAGAGCTGGACCAAAAACTCAGGTCTTAAACCCTGGGCCAATATTTTTTTGACCAAAATTCATTGTGGTCTAAACACAGGAAGTTTCTTTGGGTAATAATTGTTATGGAATAAGGCATTCACAATCATTCAACAATGTCACTGGAAAGAATGCATCTCTCCATGAATATGGAACACTACATTCACTCAGTTTTCACTGAATAAATATTTATTGGGCACCTGTTATGTGTAGGACCCTGAGCACAATATGGACCTTGTCTCTGATTTCATGGAGCTTATGGTCTATTAGTTGAGATAAGATAGACATTAAGTATCTAATTATACAATGGAATGTTCAATGACAAACATGGTGAGAAAGTTTGGCTACAGAATAGAGAGTAGACCAGGTGGAGCAAAGAACAGGTGGGGAGACCAGTTCACAACTAACTGTTGCAGTGATATCAACAAAAGATAATGTATCCTGTGCTTTGGTAGGATAGAACAGACTAAGAGACATGGGCAAATTTAAGAGCTATTCAGGTTACAAACCCATTAGCACTTAAAGATGGCCAGGACACTGGATGAGAGGAAGGGAGATGAAAGACAACTCAAGAGTTCCGGTTTAGCAACATTAAAGTCCTGTTATTTGAATAGCTGTAATGATGCTAAAATAATGTAGTGTGAACTTTCTACTCAAAGGTCTATGTGGCATCAGTCACACTGACATCCCTGCTGTTCCTAGAGCTTGCTAGGCCTGCTTCTACCTCAGTGCCTTTGCATGTATAGTTCCCCCTGCCTGAAGTACTCATTCCCTGGTTATTTATAGTTCTTTACTTCCTTGGAGTAAATGCTAGGCATTTCCTAGCAACCCTATCAGAAATACAATTTTCTTCAACATATTCTGTCTCCTCATCTTAATTTTTCTCCCTTATACTTGGCATATTTTAACATATTTTTGTATCACCACTTTTTTTGCTTGCCATTCTTCCTAGAATGTAAATTCCATGAAGGCAAGAATTTCAGAAATTTTTGTCTGTTTTGTTCACTGTTATATACTCCCAGTACCTAGCACATAGCATGGTGCATAGTGCATAATAAATATTTGTTGAATAAATGATTAAATAAATGAATGTAAAAGTTCGAGTTTCTGGAATTATCAAAGAAATAGACAACTCTCTATTATTTTTAACATTCCAAGGCTGATACTAGAATTAATATCTTACAATTATCCTTGATATTGTCTATAGAAATTCAAAAGTTAGCTAACTAGACTATATTTTAAAACCTTAAATTTTAAAATTAAAACAATAACCTGTCAGCTGTAGGAAAAAAAATGATAAAAATGCACTATCACTTTACACATTTAATGTAGTATATTAATATAACATATTTTAATAGTGTATCATATAACACAGTATTTGCATTATTTTGTAAAAAATATAAAAGTTCAGAAGCTCCAAATTTCAACCCTAATGTGATAAAAACCTTGGCATGGAAGGCATTGTTTAATAAAATTACCATTTTCATATTATGTAACAAAAGTTAAAGCAAACAAGAAATATTAAGGTATATAAAATTACACATTTTGTAGGTAAATGATTAATTATTCATTAAATACAAATTAAAGACTCCGACTTTAGAGCTCAGCCATTAAAGGATGATATTAAAAGTTCCACATGGAAGATGCGGGTGACGTGAAAACATCTGTTTACTATTCTGTGAAAATGTGAGGGTTGGGCTAGAAGGAGATGAATATTTCTGACTTCCAATATCCTTTAATTCAAAGGATCCATACAGAACTGAGAGACAGAAATTAGATTGCTTTATTTCTAGAATGTCATCATATGCTTCTAATCTAATGGATTTATCTAAATAAATTTTCTTAAAAAGATGCTAGGGCAACATTGACTGGGAAAGTAATACACCGACAAATTCTACAAGGTTCTTTATATAAAAGGTGAGTACTGCTCTTTCTTTAAACAGGAATGACTTCCTTGAAGATGCCACCATCTTTAGCCTCACTGACCTGAAAATGGCTGATATAATCATGAATGAAGCAAGAGTGCATAATTTCCAAGACAATCAATCAAATGCACAGACATGGGCCTTGCAGAGATTGGGATCTCACTAACCACTCTATCCAATAAGAAGTAAATGAAAACAACTTTTGTGAAACTGTTTCATCAGTAACTTTCAACTATTATAAGGGCATATGTAATAACTTGTGCTTTTTAAAAGGTAAAAGATTTATATGATCTGAAGAGAAACCAGAGTATAACTTGTGTTTTTTAAACTGATCTTCATAAGGCCAATGGAGAAAAAATGAGAAATCTGTCGAAACATCTAGGAATATTCCATGTAAATCAAGGTACCTATAAAAAAATCCCAATTCATAGATAGAAAAGGTAAAAAGCACTATTCAATGAGTTGTTGCTTAAATTTTTTTATGCTACGTGTTTAGAGAAATTGTTTATTTTCCTATCTCTGTTTAATTCAAGCAGCTCAGCTGTGTTCTTACAAAACTAATATTATTTATCATAAAATTTAGATTTAATGTAGATTGGGTAGCTAACTACATAGGGTAGTTTCAAATTAATGCACTTCATAAGACAGTTTTGCCTATGCCTTGAGTTAAATGCACGAAGCTCCTTATCTGTAGTGAGTCCAGAATTGCGTATGTTCTTTCCAGTAGAATGAATTGTGTTTCAGTTGGAAAGATTAACTTCTTTGCTTTCTGTAAAGGTTCTCATACCTTTAACTAGTGTATCTATTCCATTAGGCATTGATTTGCCTCGCTGACCTGAACCACTGAGCTGAGCCTCTCTGCCAACAGAAAATTGGACTTTAACAGAATAGATAACGGCTATAAGCACAAAATCGATAGATACAGAAGAGCAATAAATGTTCAAATAGGGAGCGAATAATAAAGTTCCCCAACTTGGGGAGTTATTTAGGCCCCAAAACACAAGAGTTTCCACTCTCATTCTTAGTGATTCCACAAATTTTAAAACAATAATGAAGATTTCAGAATTAATCATTTATACACAACCTAACCACTTCAAGTTTTACCACCATAGAGCCTGCGCAGAGGAACCGAATTAAAGTTACATCTTCAAATTTACTCCTATCCTCCCTGTTAAGAATTGTATGAACTTGTCTCTCAATACTTAGAGACCACATATCACTGTTACAAAACCTGGCTCCTGAAGCTATTGTCCTGTCCTTTTCAATGATCCCAGGTTGGCCACTAACCATTCAAATGTCCTAGGTAATCAATTTACGATTAGGAGCAACATGTTAGTTGTTTCAATTTTTTCAACAGTGTGCATTTATAGATATTCAATCAGATAATAAAGGACTTTAACATATCATCTTCATAATTTCTAAGAAGCCGTAACACGAAACTTTTTTCCAGTCATTCTATAAAGTGGGAACTCTATACAGTCAAAACCTCCCCTCACTCCCTGTATCTGCGATCATGCACTGCAAAGAGGCTTTTAAGGGGATAGTCCTGAAGTGTTGAGTGACATATTTTTCTTACAAATACAGTTCAATTGCAGTGCATATCAATTTTCCAATTCATTTTACCCTACAATTTAAATGCATTTTTACCCTCTATCACAAAATAGAAGGCAAATATCGTCCATCTGTTTCTTATCTTCGTGAGGAAATATCTCCTGCTTCTGCAAAAAAGTTACTTCATAACTCCACTGTTATGGACTTTTTCCAAGTCATCTGATGCTGAGACAGAATAATTCTGCAACAAGTTAACACTTGCCTGATGAAAAAAGAGATTTTTGTCAAATGATACTGTGATTTTGAGGCTATTTTTGTTCTTTCTGGAATTTTTATGTCATATGTCTTTACTAGTCCTTAACTATCAAAATCTCCAGAGACGTTTGAGTTCAGCTCAACAGAGTAAGACACTTTTATACCAATTTTATGAATTGCCAAATGTAGTAGAAGTCAATTAAAATAAGGCATAAAAATACTCACAACCAGATATGATAAAGAAGTAGAAAAAGAAAATAGATATTTTCATATATATGGATTGATTTAATCTTAGAGTTTCCTGCAAGGCTGAGGCTAAAACTACTCTTTTTGCTTCTCTACCTTAAGGAGTCTTCTGAACAAAATCACATATTGTTAAATTTCTATGTCAAATTATAACAACAACTTTTCCCTTTTTATTACATTTTCTTTTTAGTTTTCATAAAATATCACCTTGGAGATAATTTATATTTCCTTTTGATTCTAATAAGAAATAGAGTCTTTTAAGTATCAATATTTTCTACAAACTAAGCCAGTAAAGCCCACATTTACTGGAGAATATTAGGACATGGGGAATATTTATAAAAAGAGAATTGATTTTTAAATACATATCATAGTTACTCTATTTTAAGGGCTATCTCATCACAAGCTAAAATGAATAAGTTTCCAATTGGTACTAAATTGATTTTATTCAACTTACTCTTTTAAATTATTTATATATAAATATAAAAATAATCAACATTTGGATATTTCCAAAAGGCCCCAAATATTTCCTTCTCTTGGATGTGCAAAATTCTGATGAATACAAGTAGAGTTCGAGTCTTTTGGAATTTAGTTTGAAGCTTAAATTTGGTAGAATTTTGATTTTTTGTTTTTGCTTAAAAAAGTTTCTTTCATGAAATGGATTTCATTTGAAAAAAAGTTTCTTATAGCTCATATTTTTCATAATGTCTTTCTATAAAAAGCCTCTTTCTAAGACTACATTATTATAGGAGGTTACAGTTATTCTGAAAAGGGCATATTGATCTCTCCCTTCCTGCCCCATTGGTTAGTTTTTTCAACTCCTTGGGCTTTCTTGAATAGAATCCTGAGACAGCAAAGAAGTTTGTTGCTAAAGGAAGGAGCAATATTGGATTTTTGTTTCCACGGTGAGTAGGAGTGCTTCATAGCTTTACATTTTGGCAAGATCTTTCTTCTAAACCTGTCTGAAAATAGATTTTCTTTGGCACAAAGGAGGGGTACCAGAAATCAGTAGCAGAAAATATGAGAAAAGAAAAAGAGTGGCAGAAAAAATATTGAGTTTAAAAAGAAAAGGCTTTTGTGGAGTATTGAAAGGGCATTACAAGTTTGCTCATGTATAAAGTTATTGCTTTCATCCCTTCTTTCAAGAATGGATGTATTCTTTTATCTCTTCGATCACAGAAGTTGAACTATTTTGTATGTAGATCAATCTTATAAGAGAAATACTAAATAATATTTGCACAATTTCCTTCCAGGCTAATTGCTTTGTCCAAACATACAGTGTATAAGTAAGGTTCAGGTCAAGACAGAACTCAAGGACTCCTGTTTGGAAAAGATATGAATATTTGCTCTGGAGTTGAAGTTAAAAGTTAATAAGTGAATTCAGATGATGAGTACACTAAAAGCCCAGACTTCACCACTATATAAATCATTCATGTAACCAAAAACCACTTGTACCCCTAAATCTATTGAAATAAAAAAAGTTAGTAAGGGAGCTTTACTAATAACTCTATTCAGTACAATTAATCTTAAGTGGAAGTTTAAAGGCTACAATTTTATTCATCAGAATCTGACAGAGCTGCCTATTATCAACATGAATACCCGCTCTTTACAATGTTTGGTCAATAGTACACAAAGGAGAAACTTGATGAAGCAAACTTGTATTTTGGAGTGAACATGAGGAAATGGTAGAAAACATCATAGGAAATCCTTGGAAAGGAGATAAAATTGGAATCACTAAAAGATAGCCAGATGAACTAATGGTCAGAATATAAAATAGAAAACTCAAATTTATATCAGAAATGTAACATTAGTCCCTTAAGTTAAAGCCCACAAAGCAACAGAGATATATTCAGAAAACATCTGTTAATCAACTAAAAGTTTCTCCTATATAGTTAAATCAAATTTTTTCCAATAATAACCGGAATGAATGGATGGACACATTATATTATTTTTATGATATTTTATGGGCTAGCTTCAAATGAAGTCCAAATTCTTAGCATTAAATTGACACCAGTAACTCTTTAACACCTCTTCCTCCCTTTTAAGAACCGTCAGTTTACAATATGACGAAGGCAACATAATAATTAATGAGACTTCATTTCTGACAGCGAATATGTGTTCATGTGATTCTTACCTGCCCCCCCTTAGGCTGGTATTTGATGTTGTCTGTCGATCCGATTTTGGATTTGACATTCTTCAGATCTGGCAGCGGTTGGTTAATAAGCCGAAGCTGCTTGGGAGTGGCGGGAGATTTTGGAGGAGTACGTATGATGGCGACTTTCTTCTCGCTGGGCACCAAGATGGCAGATTTGGGGGTTCCTGGTGTGTGAGGGGTCCTGGGATAGCTAGGGGTTCCAGGAGTGCCTGGTGTGCGTGAAGAATAACTTGGTGGGGTGCCAGGAGTGATGGCAGTTGATCCAGGAGTAGTGGGCGTTGAGGTGCCACTTTTTCCTGCTCTGCGAATTGGCTCTGACCCTATATTAACAAACATGGTCAAAACCAAACCCCAGCATCAGAAGGTTCTCCTGAAAACATGCCTCTTCCCTAGATTGTTAGAACTCATATTATGTTTACTTTCTAAAGCGTTTAGAAATACGCACAAATTATCACAGTAATGCTCAAAAAGGTGAAAGCCTCCTTTCTTTAGGTTCACAACCTGGAGAAATTCTTTTGAACATGTGTTGCCATCAACACAAAGATAAAACCTGATTTTTCCTGGTTTATTCTCTTTAATTTTTATTATGAATGTGTCCAAAATCATTGTCTACTTGTGTAATCATTAAGGCATATGGTTCTGCCTCTAGTTGGAAAAAGCATCTATACTTAATACTGCAGGAGGACCCATAGTTAATGAAGATTTCTTAAATGATATGTGGATCATTCATTCTTCTATGCAGTAAATTCATTCTGAGGTCCAGGTGAACATACAACATAGAACCATTATTTAGATCACATGGTTTTGGTCTGTGTAGAAAGGTATTTATTGAATCATGTTTCAATATTATTGCCTTAGCTTATATTGAGGAACAGTGTGAGTTGCAGATGTGTTTATCAAAAGCTCTCAGACATTATTCTACTATATCTTGTATTTCTTTTATAAGGAAACTTATCTCAGTGCTTTAAGCCAAAAAAAGTCTCTTTCTTTCTTTAGAATATAGGGATGTCCTAATAATATATTCCTGGAGAACTTTGTACCTGATTGTGCTTTTTCCTTTGTTTTTATCACTGGTTTGGCAGTTTGAAGTTAAATTCATAATCCTGCACTATTAATTATTTAGGATCTTCTGAGATGTATTTCTTTGCCTCAAATTAAACTCAGCCTCATTTGATTATTTCACCCCCTGTTTTCCTGTACTATGTTTCTCTTGTATTATCTTTCTGAATGTGTTTTGAATGCCATTTCAAATGCTTTTCTGAAAGAATTACATAAATAAGAATATAACACATAGATTTCAAAGCACTTTTGTAAATACCAAACAATTGATAACCAAACAAACATGTACAATACAGTAGTTAAGGGCAGTTCTTATTATTCCTATTTAAGAAATGAGAACATTGACACTTATTTACCCAGATGCTGCTTCATTCTAAGCCAGATGTAACATTTAACTTCTGAGAATTTACATTTTTTTAAAGCACTCACATTTCATTTACAACTTTTATGGGAAAGGCATAATTTTAATTTTTTACTGTTGAATATGTATACTTTGTAAAATCAATGAATCTTCTGAAATTATGTAGAGGATAAACCTATAACTTGACTTTAAAATCATCAAGGTGAAAGGAATTTTAGAGGTCATCTAACGCAATTGCTCATCAGTGCAGGAAATTCTTTCTGAGAAAAGGACATTTAGTCTTTGCTTAACTATTTACAATGAGTGAGCTTAAGAGAGTTTCTTAGATAATTGTGGCTACAGACAGTGTAAATGGGTACATTAGCTTAGGTTCAATCTCCTGGAGAAACAAAACAATTTTGCCTCTTTCAGTGAACAGTTTTCATGTATCAAATAAAGGTGCCCTGTGTCCTTTTGCTCTAAATTTGAAGCAAGAGAGGAAATACAGTCTCAGAAAAATAATTTTATCTCAATCTTAGTAGATAATAAGGTGGTATGTTCCCATTTCCTCTAACAATTGTTTTGACTTAAATAGCTATTTTGTTTTGGAACCATCTATAGTCTGGATTTTCTGATGCTTAGTACAAATATAATCTGTTCTTCATGAATATTTTATTTAAAAAAATTAAAATAGAATATATAATAAGCTTTATTACACTTAAAGGATTTTTTTAAAAATGATTAAAAAGAAATCAAACCAAAATAGACCTACTGGTGGTCCTTCGTGCTGAAGAGGAGATGGAGCTATTGAGAGAGAAGGAATTCTCATCTCTGTCTCCTGACACACCTCGGCGAGGAGGAAGAATGGAGGAAGGTCTCGGGAGAGAAGAGCGCTTTTCTGGGCTCTTGGTTACTCCATCCTGATTGGGGAAAACAAAAGAACTTTGAGTTCTTGTGAATCTTTATTTTAATTATATGAAATTATTACATTGTTCTAGCTATTTTTCCTTCTGTGCTGATAGATGAATTTCTTTTAATACATAGTACTGAATTTCATACACTTATAAGCATTTCTGCTTTATGACTTAGAATGAGTTCATATTTGCCTAGAGATTTTATATAAATATGTTATCTTGGAGTTAGTCCTGATAATTAATTGTGAAGTTCAAGTTCTAAATGATAATATGGGTAAAATGAATTTACTCAAGCAAAATCTCCAGTAAATTACTAATTTGACTAAAAATCTTTACTAGCATGATAATTTATTAATCAGAAAAGACTGACAATAACTCATTGCATGCATATTTCTAACAATGACCACTTCCATATATTGTGCACTTATATGACAAGAACACTATGAACTTTATATCCATTTGCGATTTCATTTTCATCACAAAGTATTATGCACATTTTAAAGCTGAAGGAACAGGTTTAATGAGCGTATGTAGTTTTTTTCAAGGTACCCGAGTTGGTAGGTGGCAGAGGTAGCTTTAAACCACGATATATTTGATGTTGAGTCTAAATTGTTTTTATATTGTACACAATATAATTTGTTATTATACTGTACAATACTATATATATCATATGTAATAGAATATATTTTGTTTTGTTAGTTTTTATTTGATATTTTACAAGATAGTCAAATAATAAGTTAACGGATACTATATCTAGAAAAAGACATTTTCTTTTTTTAAAACTAGGTAGACTGTTTATCAAAATTTTCCATTTGTATTTGTTTATAACAGGGTCTATTTTTTATATGTCAAACAAGTTAGAATTTAAAGTCCTTGATTTCATACATTTCCTAAATTGTGTCCTATAACCTTCTCCCAAATTATATAAACTACATTCTTTTCTGCACCTTGTATCGACCTGCTGCCTTACCTTGTTCCCTGATTCTGAGTGTGGCAAACGGTCTGTGGAGCCTGCTGAAGTGGGCTGTACTAAAAAATTGTCAGAAAATGTAGCCCTTTTAGTCGTGCTAGGGCAGGCTGAGCTGTATCTTGGGGACTTTGTGCTACCCTGTAAAGCAGGAATCTTTGACAAAGTAGAATTCTAGCCATGAAAGAAAACAAACAAAAGCACAAAATAAACCAAACTATGAAGTAAAAAGAAAATTAAAAAGGATAAACATATAAGAAATTAAATGTTCCCTACTAAGAACACATAATAATGGTTATAATCAATGACAGAGATGTATATATAGGTGAGAACAACAGATTTTCATTCAACAACCTTTTGAGCTGGAACTAAACAATACTCACATAAAAATGTCTGCTATATACAAAAACAAAAATACTGCTAAACTATTTGACTTTATATTAATCAGATCTAGAACAAATATCCATGTTACTTGCTCTCCTTTGCTTCCAAATGTTGTGACTGTTTATGTCTGGTACATAGTGAAGATGCAATGAATAAGTTTTGAATAAATGATGAGTGAATGAATGGATGGGCGGAAGGATAAAAAAGAGTAATACTGTTTAGATGTGGAGGCATTGGCTTTGTGAAATTCTGAGACCAAAGCAAGTCTTTCTCTGTCTTTTTTTAAATAAAATAATCCTTAAGATAGAAAGAATATTACAAATAGCAATTAACAAAACTATTTTGCTGGTTTAAAAGATAATGCTAAGTGTCTAAATTTTAGTTTTTATAGATGATTTTATATATAGTTCTCTCATTTAATGAGAATATTGATAAAAAATTCTTTATGGTTTCTATGTATATGGTCTCTAATTAATCTACAACATAAGCCATACAAAGATATCACATTTGGAAAATATCTTTCTATATCTAGTGTGTTGGAATTGTTCCTCTAATAAACATAGGCTTTGAGGTGTACATATAATCTACATCTTGATCATGTTTCAAGAACTTTAGAACAAGGAACATTTGAAGCCTAATAATGGAAAACTTTGTTTAAAGATTAAGAAAATTTATTTTCAGATAATCTACATTGATTTCATCAGAAAAATTACACAATTTATATATAAGGAGTTCTTTTTATGAGTAAAACACATATTAAGGACCAAGTTATACCATAGAATTAATAACATTTTTGTGCACAGACTATAGTCTGTATGATGTGTTATAAATCCTAAAATGGAAAGTCAGCACGGAAGAGATTTCCCATAAAAATCACGAGATTTAATTTATAGGTGTTGATAACACCTGGAGAGAATGTTTGCAAGTATAATTGGGTTGGTGTATGGCTTTTGGAGAAAGCTATGCTGGAATGCCACGTCTCATGGGAGACTGTTAAAAATACAGACAAGTATGACAGAGCCAAAAAGATTATTATCTTCAAATAATTAATTTGACTTAGCTGTTACAAAAATAACAGATAAAACTGAGATTTTTTTTTATGTCAAGTTTTAACCTTCGTAGCCACAACAGAGACATAAGCATTTATAGTTTGTTTTACAGATACCGTACCTTGAGTCGAAAATGTAATTGGGTTGGCATAAGTCATTCTTTTTTAATTGATCCTATTCACAAAAGAGTGAATTTCAAAAATGTGATATAGAAACAAAAATGAAGTGATTGGATTGACTCTACATTAAAAGAGACAACTATTAATGCTAAACAAACAAACAACAACAGAAACCCAAATGAAATGCAGGAGTATGTGTAGATCAGGTTCATAATAAAGAACAATTGACTATTCAAACTGTTCTGATGTATGTAGGGACTATCAGAGATAAGTCAAATAAGAGTTAATCTTGGGGTTTAAGGAAACTTACAGGATGAGGATGAGTATTAGGAAGGAAAAAAGAGGGTAACACACGAAAAGCAGTTGGAAAGAATGACGGACTAATTTCTTCAGAAAGATGACATGGACATTTAAAAGGAAAAAAAAGTCAGTTTTGTGTCAGGTGATGCATATGGTTTCTGTCCCAATTGTAAGCATTAAATGCTGATTCCATTGAGTTACTCGAAGACCAGGGGACTTAAAAATTTCCTAAAGATTTTCCAAATAATGTTCACTTAAAAATTCTTTTCCAAAAGAGGGAAAGTTCAGACTTATTTTCTGTGTCTGTGCTTAAAAACTTCCGCCATTCAAATAATTAAAATAATAACTAACAACTATCACTATTTATTGGATGAATGCTATGTTCTAGGCATTATACTGTGTACCAGTCTATAAAATTACTAGATTTAATTTTCACTACTCACTTATTATATAAGAATTTCTCCTCCCCTTTATCTTTAGAAATTTAAAACACTGGAAGAAAAAGATCATATAGCTAATAGATGTTCAAGATTTGGACATGTTCTGTTTCATAACCCTGATTTTAACCACCACAACTCACTAGTTCTCCATCAGAATTAGAGGTAAAGAGATACAGATCTTGAAATCACATTGTGCTTAAAATAAAGCCTAATATTAATATTTATCAAAGCAATAAACTCTATTGCTTGCCATATGTTCAGGAATATGTCTGAAAACACATGAAAATCAATTATCTTCCTTTATCAATGTAAAAGCCCTCAGAGTTCAAGATGATATCAAAGGTTTGGCTGTCATTGGAAATGAATCACTGTTTTTCACAATAAATAAAGGCAGAAGTCTAAAATTTTATCCATTTTGAGAAAGCTCAACTAAGAATTGTGATTTATATATTATGTATGATTGCTGATATCCAGAACATTGTGATAAGCTAGTAATCAACATCATTCAAATTATCTGTTGGAATTTTGGGATTTTTTTTTATTAGTAGTCATTTAATTTTTTTCTTTCAATTGTAAAGGGGTAAACATAATTCCTGTTGGCTTTGGTCTTTAAAATATGGTTAATAATATAAAAATAAAACTCACAAAAGAAGAAATAGAAAAAGGTTGTAAACATATGAAGAAGTTAAACACCATTAATACAACCAAATTAAAATAATAATATATTTCATTGCCATAATTTGGCAAATACAGAACAATATACAAAAATATAGTAATTATAGTGAATATGGACATTCTGATGTACAGCTGCAGAATGTATAAATGGGTAGAACCTTTCTAGAGGGCAATTTGGCAATATATAGCAAAAACTTTGAATATAAACATTCTTTTTGAAACAATAATTTCACTAGTAGGAAGTTATCCTCCAGGAAACTTAGCCAAAAAGATCTCTGCAATAATATTGTTAAAATAACAACAGCGAAAAATAATATGAATATCAAATAATAGGAAATTAAGTATATCATTGTAAATAAATAGAATGCAATATTGTGTAGTCATTAAACTGATTACAGGAATGTTTAATAAGATGGAAATATGTTTACTATTTAATTAAAAAATCAATACACAGTATTTTCAATTTTGTTATTAAGCCTATAAATGTGTAGGAAAAAATTAAGATTTTATATCAAAATGAGAACTGTAGTTATCTTTATATAAGGAGACTATAAATGATTTTTTACTTCTTTTTGTTTGTCTACATTGCTTCATTTGGTCGTATTTTTATTTTGTAACAAAAACAATGAAAATGTATTATAAAATATAGTTAAGGTTGATTATAATAGTTTAATTTGATTCTATGAAAAGTAAATAAATTAGGCTTTCCCATTTTTGCGAGATCATTGTGCTGCTGCTTTACATGTTTTTATCTTACTCATCAAGAGGCAGCCCAGCTGGGTCCTCACTGACTATCGTCACATGTTTTTCCAGAAGATGGAAATCCATGCCTGGACACCCCCGAGAATCATTCTGGGTGAATGAATGATTTAAAATGACTTTCAAGAATAAATATGTAAATAATATCGAAAGTTATTAAGATGTTGCAACTAATACCAAAGGAACTTCAAATGAAGAACAAGGAAAAACTTATTTTACTCACGGAGACTTTGTCCTTCGCCTGTTTAAATACACTGGGAGCCAGAGGTGATTCCCCACCTGCTGCTGTTGAAAAGAAAAGACACAAACAAACAACTCTAAACTTAGTGGCTAAAAATTCATTTTTCCAATACCCTTTGAATATTCTATTATGTCAACAGACTAATGCAAAGCAAAATTTTGGTTATTGTGAGACTCAAATTCAGTAACTAAAGAAACCTGAATAACAATAGCATAGCATGTGGCTCCAACTGTGGTGTGTGCTAATTAGTTTAATCCAGTGTCTACTAAACAACAGGTAAGCACACCAAATAATTTTCTATCAGTTACCAACATACCTTTGAATCATTAGTATATAAGCAAAGATCATTCAGAACAGACGTTATAAGAATAGCAATGGGAATGCTGCAGAATTTAAGGAAAAGAGAGCTGATCGGTGTCTAGGGTTGGCATGCTGTAGAAGAGTGCTTGTTCAGAGAGATTTCTAAACCCTCTTCTTGCTCTGGAAGCCACCAACATACCTGCAGATATTTCTGCATTTTACATTCCAAACTGTCATGATCAGCCAACCCCTTTCCCTACTGTTCTCCTTCCTTTCACAATATAAATGACACACTTGTTCAATGTGGAAATGTACCACATGAGAAGGGAAGAAAAATAGCTTGTCAAGGACAGAAAATACCAGAGAAAATTTTAAGTTCAGTAAATATATAACATATTCTATACGTGCACTTCCTGTATGAGATTATTACCACATCTGTTACTGTTGTTTCTCTTGCTGTTATTTTATGCTTCTGGTTTCAATTTTGAACTCCATTATCTCTACCATATTTTCTGTTCATGCTTACCTAATTTGACTTAAATATTTCTCATGATTTAAAACAATTCTGTTTTGGAAAGCCATCTGTATTGGAAATTGTGCTTAGAAAAGAAAATATTCAAGCTTGTGTGTTTACTTTCTCAATTTTCTTTCATACAATAGAAACCCTCAGGAAAAAATACATATCGTTCTAAGTCCTTTGAATGAGTTCAAAAAGGTTTCTTATGCCATGTGCAGTTCTAGCACAAAAATAATAACTGTCTACAATATACTTTATGCTACGTAGGGCTAGCTAGAAAGATTATTCACAGATTCTAGAATTGATTATTTTAAAGAAGTAGTGCAAACAATGTCTTCGTACTGCCTCTATATCATACCTCAAATTCTTGTGATATAAATAGCTTGCTTCAAACCAATGTCATCTATGTTTGACATATGCTTTCTCTTAGAGTACCTTAATATTTGACTAGAATAAAGGAAGATCTTAATTAGTCCAAAGATCTTAAATTACCTTTAAAAAATAAATAAAAAAGGCAATTTATTTCAGTGTGGCAAATTAAAAACCATGACATGTAAACACTTTACTAAACCATTTCACATTTTCTCCAAGATGCCACAATCCTGATGACGTCTTTTGTCCTTACAGGTAGGTTATAGGATTTTTATGCCATCCCAAGAGATTCTGCTTGTCCAAGCATTTGTCTAACTGGAAGAAAAATTCCAAGTTTAATGAGGCTAAAAACCTGAGGAAATGAACTAAGATATAAAATTTAGAGATGTTGTGTTGATTCCTAACTCCTAACTTAGAGGCATTCGTCATCTTGAACCGCTATCAAGGTTTGTGTATAGATAAGACTTCCATTTTCAAATCTGGCCTCAGATACTTGTTCTTGAAGGAAAGCACATGACATGATTCCTAGATGAAGAACACAAATACAAAATACTTGGAATTTCTAGTTACTATCATAAAACCATCAATTATGTTGATTTTCTTTTTCTCACAAAGACTAACGCTGCTCTCAACCTTTAAAATCATCCAGATTTATATAGAGACATTTAAGACATATAATGGAAAGAAAAATATTACTTTCTGATTTAGCAACCTTATATTTTGTAGACTATAAGTGTGCCACTTAACAAACACTAAAATATATTGCAAATTAAGATTATCCTGGTATACGTAAATACTTTGCACTGAAATTTAGAAATAAAGTTTGCATTATAGACATTTGCATGAGTTTTTATGATGATTTCTAATACACTTTATTCCTTTGATCTACCACCTTTCTAAACTTAGTAAAAATATGTATTTGAAGAAAGAAAAATAAGTAGTTAGCAAAATAGACATAAACAAGTTATTTCTAACTTAAGTTCCTGTTAAGGAGGAAGGGATTTTATCTTAGAATTTTGAATACTGAATTATATCAGAAAATTTAGCAGTTTGGATTCAGCATATTTAAGAAAATCTTGATGACAGACCATCAGCTAAAAGATGTAGTTCAGTGGATTGAAAACCTTGATAATTTTGGATATGAGGAAAAAATCTGATGGGATTACCAGACAAGCTTATTTTCCTTTTTTTTTTTGGTTCACCAAAAGCAAAGTAATTTTGCAAATTACGTCAACCCAGGTTTGCTTCTCATTTTCAATGTCTAAATCACTATGCATTCTTGGTGATTTTTAGTAAATTCATCAACATCAGTAACAGATTTGGCAGTAACAAAGTAGAAAATAGAACAAATATGTATGGGTTTAAGCATGAGAGAGATAAATAAGCAAAATAATGAGAATGCATACCACGGTTAAATTCATCGCCATCGTCTAACCAAACACACACAATGAAAATAGGAATCCCCAGAACGTGACACTAGAGCACAATGCCAAGATACAATCACGCACTGTTATGTCTGAGCATGACAAAGAAACAGATGGTCATGACCTCTTCTGCAAGGAGGGGAAAAAAAGAAAGAATAATGATACAAGACACTTAATAGTAAAATTGTTCATGACTGCTGAGATTCTTGGAAGAAAAACAAAATGAGAAGCTGCTACAGTAATGAGATAAAAAAAATACATGTCTATGTTTGCCAGTCACATTGCAGAATTGAACAGTCACCTGTGGTTTTCCGCTTAACACAGGAGAGATGAGTTGGTCTAGTATATTTGATAGCAGGTTTTAAAATGAATTTCCTGGAGGGAGAGTGGGCCTGAACTTCTGTTTTTTTAGCAAGTTCAGCTTTCTTATAAACTGCTATGAATAAGAAAACACAAAAAGCATACCATCAGGAAAAAATAAACAGTTGGAGCAAAACCAAACGAAATTTCATAAATAATTAGTTACTACTGTTAGGCAGTTCTTCTACAAAAGAGTAATAATGAATTACTTCGAAAACATTTTTAAAGAAGTGATTGTTAAATGAACCTTTTTTCCTTCTCACTTCATCTCTGGAGACTGTGCTAGGTTCCTTTTTAGCTATTTTTCTTTCAGGAGTGGAAATTCTGCCTCTCCCGGTTTTAAAAGGCTTTTCTTTTCTATGTTTCTCAAGAGATGATCTCCGAGCTTCCTTTTCAGCTTTCTCCTCTTTAGGAATAGTTTCTAACTGTTCTGTCATGATGCTCCTATCATCATCTGCGGATCAAAGCAAATCATGACAACAACAATAACAACAAAAACATTAGTAACAAATGTACAATGTCCTTCGTATATTTAACAAAATGCAAAAGAAAGAGATAAAGGGACATTTTTAAAAGTGAAAAAAAAATTTTTCCCATTAGGTTATTGGGTTTGATTTGGGAGTAGAAAATTAAAAAAAAAAAAAAAAGTAATGCACACCTTGAGTGTCCACCCAGAGGCTGTCGGCATCCATGATGGAGTCATCAATGGTGGTCTCATCTTTGTAATCGTCATAGGTTTCTGTCTTATATTCTGAGAGGGCAACCTCTTCTCTCTCAGGGGAAGCTGGAGCCTCTGGGGAACCATCCTTGGGTCCTGCCTGGGCTTCAGCTGCCTCTTCTATTTCGAGCTCTTCTTCGTCACGAGGGGACGGTCTCCTTTCCACATCAGGCTGCTCTAGGGCTGCAAAACGCACACTGTGGGAGCCTGACTCCCCTTCGTCAGTTGTGGTTTGCACTACAGTGATGAAATCATCCTCGATGGTCACGACAGACTCAATCACTCCTTTGTGTTCACCTGGGCAGGTCTCCACAAATTCCTCCCTGACACCTGGGACACCCAGGTCAGTAATCTGAAGGGTGTCTGAGCGGAAGAGTAGTTTATCATACTCTCCTCGGGCTTCTATCTCTTCTTCCTCACTCTGAGCCTCTGCTGGTTCAGACACAACTGCTCCAAGCAGTGGCTCCGTAACATCAGAGGGGGTGATAGATATATCTGGGGTTTCCTTGCTTTCATCTTTTGCCAGTTGAATAAATTCCATCTGGACATCAGCTCTCTCATCTGTGACTAAATCAGCCTCTGAAACAGCAGGTGGGCAAGGTATTTCCACTGACAATTTGATGGCAATCTCATCCTGAATTAGAGATGATTCTGGAGAAGTTTCCTTCTTGCCCTCATCAGGTTTCAAGGACTCCATGGTGAGGCTTTCATGCTCACCACTAGACTCATAGGACTCCTCTTTGTCTACAGCCTCCTGATGCACCAAGTCGGGCTTGGCCACCTTCTCTTTGACTTCTGTCTCATTGACTTTGGCGCCTTCTTTCATGTGGCCAGGCTCAACACCCATAAATGCATCTGTCTCCTGAGGCACTTTGGATGAGGGGGTCAAGTCCTGTGTAGCCTCGAGTTTAAACTCTGTTGCCTTTCCAGCATCTATGTTTAGCCCCGAAGCCATCTGCCCAAAGTCACTAATTTTAACATCTAATTGACCCTGGGCAGCTGTCTGGGCTGCAAAATCTAGTTCTTGGTCAGCTTTTTTGGATGGTTCTACCTCAGCTACTTCTGGCACTGAACTAAGGACTTTCTCTGCTTTCTCAGATGATGCATCTTTTGATATTGTCAGTTCTTTGGCTGAAGCTTGTTCGTAGGTTATTCCTAAGTCAAATGTTTCCACTTTATCAACAGCCTCTTCTGTTTTCTTGCCATGTTCTTTTGAGTCAGCAAGTTCTTCACTCTTTTCTGGTACAGTATCTAGCTTATCATTAACTTTCTTCTCTTGGTCAAATTCCCTACCCAGTTCCGATTTGTCATCAGAGATATGCGGGGATGCTTCTTTCTCAACACTGAACTCATCTTTGACTCTTCCAGCAGCTGCCAGTTTTACTTCAATCAGTGAAAGGTCTGTGGCCAAATCTCTTCGAGCTTTATCATCAGTGCCTTCATAAAAGGAACCACTCTCTCCTGATAAATTTTCACTGTCTTGAACAGGTGATGGAAGTGGGACTGTGTATTTATTGAACACACAGTAGCCTAGGTCTTCAAGCTGACTGTCCGTCTTTACAGCAATGTGGTTTTCATCAGTTACAGGGGGCAAACCAGTACTACTCTCCTCAACCACAGTCTCTGATGGGACTGATTTTCTCCTGGAAACCTCAGCATCTGCACTCACAGATGCTAATCTTGACCTTGTGCCTGCCAGATCTAGCATTTCAGGCAGGTCAGGGGCCATGACAGTACCATTTTTGTAATAATCTTTGGCTAGGAAAGGTGACTCACATGTTGTCTCCACTTGAGTAATTTCTTCTCCAGTAGCTTTTTCTTTTTCTGTCTGTTTTTCCTCTTTGCTTTCTACTGGGAAACAAGGGCCTTTCTCCACTGCAGGTGTGGTGGCTGGAAGGTAATCATCCCCTTCATCCATACTTCCACTAGTGTTGGTTAGAATATCAGAAGCCAGAGGAGAAAGGTCATGACCCCGACCAAAGTTAAATCCAAGGGCTATGGAATCCAGGCAAGACATGGGCAAATTGATTGACATGCTTCTTTGTTCTATTGCAGATCTACCACCAAGTCCTAAACTCCTGCTGAGTGTCAAATCATCCTTATTCTTACTGTGGAGATCCCTTTTCTCGCCATATACTTTTGGATCGATGGTGAACATTCTTTCTTGAGGAGAACTGGGTTCTTCAGGTAACTCAGATGGATAACTCTGTGCAAGAGTGCTGTACCCTGCTTCCTGTGCTGGAGCACTGGGCTGGGAATCTTCTCCTGCTTGAAATTGCTTGTCGCCATTTTTATGCATGGGAGATATGGTATCAATAGACTCAGGGGCGCTTTCTCTAGTGTCACTTAGTTCATAGTAATCACTGCCTGGATGAATGCTTTTGGTTACTTCTTCTTTCAAGGCAGATGTTTCAAAGTATTTGGACATTCCTGACTTGTCTTCATAAAATGGCATGTCAAGCTCGGCTGACGTTGCAGCCCCAACTCCTTCAACCCTATTAGCTTTGTCGGTAACTTTCTCTTCAAAAAGTTCCTGGGTTACACTCTTTTCACTTAATGCAGCTGGTTCGGTCAGGACTTTCCCCAGTGTCTTAGAGGTCATGGTAGAATCTGTAATTGCTTGCTCCAAACTTACAGGGAATGAGTCCTGTTTTAACATATCTGTGGCAGACTCTTGGCCTTCCTGTTCTTTTGAGAAAGTGTGCTCTGTGAAGATCTGAATTATGCCTGTTTCTTCGTCTGCCAATTTTAGGGGTCTACTCTCTTTTGGAACAGCTTCTTTGTCAGAAATGGTTGTTTTTTCTTCAAGCTTCAGCTGAGGTTCCTTTTCAGTAACTGTAGGTTCCGGTCCACTAGGGGTGAAAGTATCTTTTTTCTGTACACTCTCTTGATTTATGGCCCCTATTTCTCCCTCTAAAATTTTCTCCATAACACTTTCCTCCACAACTGGAATGTGAGCATCTTTGGGTAAGGTGATTGCCTCTGAGGCTGGTGCTTCTGCCATTCTGTCAGTTTTATCTTTATGGGGCTCTTCAACTTTAGAACTATCTTTGGCAGTAGCTGGGCCACTGGTTTCTTGCACAGATTTTTTGTCATCTGGCTGTAAGAAGGCAGAGGCAAAGGGTGATGTTTCTGTAACTACTTCACTCTTCATGACATCTAAAGGAAGAGTGAAGCTTCCACCTTGAAAGGGACTTGGCATGGGGGAATCAAATTGTTTCCCCTCCCATTTTGGGATATCCTCGAATACGTCTTTTTCCCTCATGGGTGTCAGGGGGCCAGGAGATATTGGAGCAACTAAACCCCACTCATCTTTTTTTGCTTCCATTGGCATTTCAATGAACCAGTCCTTTTGTTCTTTGGGAGCTGGAGGCTCTGCAGGAAGGTCAATGCCAGGCACTACTAGGCTTGGTTCTGTCTTCTGTGTCATGTCTTCCAGGCTGGCAATAAGACTGTGCCCAAACAAAGCGGGAGAGGCTTTGTCTTCTTCTGTGCCTTGCATGTCCTTTTGAGCAGGATAAGTTTTAGTTGTCTCTGGCTGAGAAACTAAGGCAGCATGTTTAAGGTCTTCACCAGGCTTACTTTGTTTCTCTGACTCCTTTTCCTTCTTGTCTAAAGGCTCAGCTGTCGAGGGAGTCAATTCCTGCTGGTCTTGGAACTCCATCTTTGAGGCTGTAAATAAATCTGAAGTAATCGGGTTGATTTTTAAATTAGTAATAGGCAAATGCTTTCAGGCAATAAGCTTAAAATAATATTTTGAAATGATAAATGAATGGTAGGGTAAAAAGAAAAACTATGGAACATGCAAGCATGCTACCCGCATTTAAAAATCCATATGAAAATGGCAGTACTGAGATATATATGTACTGTTACTAAAATGAACTCTGTTTATAAATTAATGTGCACAGGAATTAGAAGAAGAGTACACTTCTGGATACTCTTTTGTCCTTGTTTGTTTGTTTGATCTCTCCTAAACATTATGTGATGGGTATTATAGTAGGAAAAAAAGTTGCCATATACGAATTTAGCAAATTTATAACATAAAGGTTATAAATTAATGAATATTGAGTAAGTAGCTAACATTAGGGTACAAAAGAATATATGTCAAGGACTAAATAAAGATAAGGATTGATTTCTACTGAAATTTTTAATTGGTTTTATCATTTAAAAATGAATTGGCAGGCCATGGGCAGAAGGCAAAGTAATTCATAATATTATAATGTTAATAGTTTCAATTAACTTGACCAACAAAATGCCAGGACCAATTTTGGGGGCATACAAAGGTTACTGGCATAAATTTTTAGAATTCATCTGAGATTAAATTTCAGGAATATAAGTATATATTTGCTATCAATTTTATATGATATGAGCTAAGAATTGACAAGCCAATTTCTCTCATGTATTTAAAATTCTTAATTCCTAATCATTACTTAGTCTGTATGAAAGATGTAAGAAAATCTGAATTACACCATTGATATGAGGAAGTCATACGAGTAACAAGATTTTCAAAAGAGTCAACTATTAAAATAACTCTTTCCTCCTGGTCATGACCTCATTCCCTGGAACATGACCAACTGGTGAAGCATTGACCAGTATTGGCTTTAAGGATGCTTCACAGATATTAAATGACACATTTTTATTTTTATTTATTCACCAATCCAAAAGGCTTTAGAGTCCCACTTATATTTTAAAGTCAAAGGTATTCCACTTTGGTCATTAGAGCTAAAGGTAGTTATCTGGAAAAGATTTGGGGAAATATAATACAATTCAATGATCTCTCAAAGAGCAAATGTTGGATCATCATTGCCTTACATACTTGTGTGTCCTGTTGTAACAATAGAGAAAAAATACTTTATGAACTTCTAATTAAAATTACATGAATGAAAACTCAAGAGAATGGTCAAAGGGGTTGACTGCCATGGAGAGAAAATGACATGAGAAGCAACAGCAGGAGCTCTTGAGAAAACCGAACCAGTATTCATTGAAGCATAAAAAGTATAGCACATTGCAGTTGCAAACAAAATGATTCTACCACTTAAGCCTTTATGTGCCAAAATCCAACTGTATAATTTGAAATAAAAGCATATGAATTGCTGTCCCAAAAATAAAAACAAAAATATACATGTATTAGCAATGTGACTGGCAAACATTTGAGATGAGGGGCGGGTAAAAAAAACAAAACAAAACAAAACTCACACAGCATCATCAGCCTAGCTGCAAAGCGTATTGTATCATGGCAAAGGAAAACCAGGAATCAGCTGCAGCAGTGGAAAACCAAGCTGCCACACAACACCTGCGCAAGCCACACACTTTGCTCATTAAGCCCGAAACAGCGGTCTTGTTATCATGAGAAGACCCAGCGATGATTTAAATAGCGTTGAAAAGGCATCAGGTTGGTAAGCCACTGGAGAGATCATTGGCAACATAACACATGCAGATCCTGAGAAAGACACACCTTCCCCGGCAGAGGAAGGGGTTTTTACTTCTGGCGACACCTCCTTGACCTCTTTGACACTTTTCTCATGTGGAGCCCCTGCCGGGGCACTCTCTTCGGAAACTACTGGGGCCTCCGCACTAGACTCCATTTGGCCCTCACTGAGGCCCTTGGGCTGGTCTGAGGACTTAATAGCCCCACACTCTTTCCCAGGAAGAGCAGCAGATCTCTCTTTCTCAGCCTTCCGACTCTCTAGAATTTCTTCTTCTTAAGAATGAGAAAGATGTTGACATCATGACCACAGAACAATACACAAAACGACAGAAATATTATTCAAGTAACACTTTCAGCTCCATTGGAATGGGTGTTTTTTCTTTGACCATTGGATGAGCAAATTAATATTTCAATGCAACACACAGCATATACGGGTTGGAAAATTATCATGTGTAGCTAATAGTGATGACTTTTAAAATCTCATTAAAAGCCTTTTTTTTTTTTTTTAATTTGAGAGCTGAAAGGGTTTTATTGATCAATTACCCTTAGTGGAAATGGCAGTAAGTCGCACGCATGTGGAAAGTTTGCTGGAAGTAAGAAATGGTGCTGCCGGATAACAGATGGTTGTGAAAAGATGAATGTATTAATGTACTGAAAAAAAAAAAACTCTAAATTTGTTAGACATGTGCTGTTTTCTCCAATGCAGGAAGCCCCTATATAAGAATTCCTGACTGTTTTATTTAAAATGTGCTAAATTTGCTAAAGAAATTTTTGGGAATAAAAAAGCCTTTCCTCAAAATAATATCCAACCAATCACTTAAACAGCTTTGTCACAAAGTTTATCAAAACTATTTAAAATATAATTTATTTAGTATTTACAAGGTAAAGAGCTACCTAAGCCAATTTGTATTACCTTGATTGCATTATATGTTGGAGAGAATGAAAATTTTCAAGGAATAAGTAAAATATTTTGAAAAATAAGATCAAGGTAAAATTTAAACCATACTCTTTGCAAAACTCTACTTCTGGGACACAACCGTTATATTGTTTAACTCCTTGAAATATTAGTAATGTAATTCATGTATAGTTCTCTTTGACACTAAGAAAGAAAATATGCACATGAGCAATAATGTCTTATTTCTGCAATTCAAAACAAAATCACCAAGGAAAATTAATTGAGTGGCAACCAAACTGCTAAAATACCCCCCAAAAGATGTATATCACATAGAAAATTGTTAACATGCAAGACATAAAAAGCAAACTTATGAAGTTTATGAATTATCATGTTCATTTGTTTCTCATTTACACTTCAAATGTCAATAAAAATAAATCCCATTTTATCACTTAAGAAATTAGAGAGAAATCTATAAGCTGCTTTATAGTTTTGTAAATGGAAGATCCTTATGAAATTCCTAAGAAAAAATTGTACATTATTTAAATGGCCCTGTGGGAAAGGCTACAGATAGAAAAGAAGGAATTTTCTTTTCTTGAAAACTATTAACACTCTCAGGGGAAAAAAAGAGAGAGAGAGAAAGCTACTTCATCTGTCTCCTCACATTTAGCATTCAGACACTTTCATTTTTGTAATTTAATTATGTAAGTAGCATTTAAAAATTCGGTTTTTAACTTGTTATTGTAAGGAAATTTTTATGCCATAGATTTTGATTACAATTAAAAGACTTCTAACATAGCACCTTTACTAGTGTCACCTTATTGGATGAGTCTAATGAAGTTAATTTACATGTTTTCAAATCCATGCAAATTTTTAGCTTTCCATTTTCTCGTTTTGTACAAATCATGTTTATTTCATCCATACCTGTTTCTTATTCAAAAATTAACATATTTTAAAAATTATTGTAAGTTCGCACTACTAGAAGAACTTAGTTTCACTTAATCTGGCTTATATTTCTCTACCGGAGTGTCCGAGCCATTGGTGCTCTTTGTTTTCAAAAGGACCCTCGAAGAAGCTTATTATCATGCCTGCAGTTAGTGAGATGTAAGCTTATTTCTCATTGCTTTGGAACTACCTGCGCTCACACTGAATATTGTCCTTTGTGAAAATAAATGCTTCACCTAAGTAAAAATATATTTAGCTGTACTGTTTTTTTCCTTTACAAAACTACCTAGTCAGAATGAGACAAATTGCAGCCCATTCAAATAGGCCCATTGCCTACTTATTTTAGCCTCACTATGGCCAGTTATACACTAGAGTCTCCCAGCTTTATGAGGCTGGAATGATGAAGGCTTTGAATCATTTCCTTCATTTTAGCTCAGCTCTACTGATGAGAGCCAAGATTTAGTCACCTGGGGAAGCCTCCGTAGTTTCTGTAGATGATTAAGTGACATGGGGAAATCAATTCATTTCACAATATTTATTCTGCTTTAAAGGTTCTTCAATCTTTCTCTTTTAAAGAGCTATCCTATTAATACAGCACTAAAAAGAAGGCTAATTCTATTTAAGCTGGTCCTAGTAATATTATTTATCCAAGGAGGAAAAGAAATGATATTTTGTACATCTTCTTTGGTTTGGGTAAGAATATGTCGTTTCCCAACTGATTTACTGGCAGGGAGCAGAAAGGAGTCATATTTTAATTGAACTTTTTTTGCTTCTCTCTTTCTCTCTCCTTCTCCCTTTGCTTCTCAGAAGCAGAAAAAGGAATCCTCACATGCCTCAAGTAAGGAGTCTTTTATGTAGATTACTGAGGCATTTGGATGGATACAACTTATACAGGGACTTCACTTTCACGTGGAGAAAACAGCTTCCTGTCCCTCCCACCGCATGGGAAGGCACACTTAACGTGATGCACGTGGTCCAAGCTGCAAGCTGGGGAGGAGGAGCAAATGGGGACCATGCTTGGTTCACCTTTCTCCTGGCCTAAGTGGGCCTCTGCACTCTGCGCCGTGACACTGGGGAGCACACTAGAGGTGGTCCATTCTGAGCTGAACAAAGGGTGCTCATAGTACTCCTCCTCGGAGTTGTAAGGGTCATCATCAGGCACAGACACTGAGATGGAGGGGGCTAGGAGTCTGCGCCTCTCCCCGCTGGGGGCAGGTTCGTGGCTGGGGAACCTGTGTAGAGGACCCACTTGATCCTCAGCCCCTTCATCTACAAACAGACACACAGGAAGAAACTGCAGGGAGAACTGGACAAGACAGACACAAGATCAGACAGACGAGACAAACACCTACACAAGAACACGAAGGGCCACAGAAACAGCACAGCAGGATGGAGGGGAATTAGCAAGGCCAAGCTGATGGAGGATGGGAGACAGTGAACGTTTCATGCTTCAGTGACCGCTAAATTTTAACTATCCCGTAAGCAAGTTTGCCATTGATCTAAGTGAATCAAAAGCATTGATAGCCCTGATGCAAAATAGAAATCATCTATACATTCCTCCCACATAAGTCAGAATAACCAAGAAAACGTTGGAATAGAAACAAAGCATTACAAAACAAATGCATTCTCTGGAAGAAATTATTTCATGAAGATTAATTCTTCTCATGCTTATATCAATATATTTATAAGTTGAAAAAGAAGAAAGCTGTTAGGATGTAATGCCTATATGATTATGGGGAAAAAACAGTCCCATTTGAAACATAACCTTAATTAGCTAGGATGCACAAATAGTGTTGTGGTTAATTTAATGACTTTAACCAGAAAGTAATTTTTAATTTCAATCCTGCTACGAAGAATCTACAATGCATTATTCCTCTTTCTTGCCTTGATAGGGAAAGAGGAGTAAGCATAGCTCTCTCTTTGGATGCTAAGGCTAATGCAGTACCTACGGGCATCATTTAAAACACTGGCTCTCAGTTGCATTACTGTGGAAATACATTGTTTTAAGAAAGTCTCTAATACTATAAACTTGTTTTCTTATATTTTACTTGTCTTCTGAATAGAGATATACCTAGATGAGAATTTCTACAGAGTTGGCTTCAGATTCATCAAGACTATTCCACGAGTTTCATTTACACCACTGGTTCTTAGCTGTCTTGATGTTTCCAACCTCTTACCACATATTTCTTATTGAAATGCTAAAGTAACTACTGTAAATTTCTGTCCTTTCCTGTGTGTTGGCTTGAAAATTGCATTATTTAAATGTATTTCCTTAAATATACAACTGAAGATCAGTCTGCTTAGCATTCAGATGCTTGTGTAATTTAACGAGCTTTAAGGACTACGACAATGAACACTATTTGGTTTCTGATATAGTGTAGACACTACATCTCAGGCATATGTGGCAGTTACTAAGTTTGCTAATCAATATTTATTTACTGACATGGAGAAATCAGTTTAAAATTTTATAGCTCTCAATAATGAGAACAAAATCTATAGTATCCATCCATATAGTTTTTATTTCTATGAGAATTTAAGCAGATGGAATTATAGCATTAATTTGAAAATGCACTGTATTTTTAGGACAGTAACTTATTTTCAGCAAAAAAGTGCTGATGACTAGAAATAAGCCTGAAGTCATAAGGATACTAAAATAACATTTTGCAGAGAGAATACGTTTAATCTTTTAAGCACATTATTTACTCATTATTCCATGGAAGTTGTTTCTGGATGGATGCTCAGAACTTTCTCAGCCATGATACTTATTATATCATGGGATGGCAGAAGCCTAAAATGACATTTGATATTCTTAGTTCAACTAGGCACGATTTCACAGCTGAGCAGATAATTGTCCAAGATCTGGCCTACAACACTGACTGAATCATAGCCCTGGGCTTGTCACATGTCCTAGCCATTCATATTTTCCCCAGTGAACCCCTGAGACTGTAAACTCCCCATGTATGCAAGTTACTTCTAAAACTTCTAATATGTTCAATGGATTGTGTGCATAATCAATAAATGAAATGGAATATGTGCCTCTGCTTTTCAACATTTATTTTCTGGGAAGTAGAGCAGACTACAGTATAAACTGAAGAATTTAAACTGAGAGTAAAGGCAATACTCATTGGATATTTTAACTTTTTGAAGATATTGGCTGCCTCTTTCTTGTCACTGTTCTTTTTGAAAGTGCCAAAATGTAAAAGCAGCCCAAAGCCTTGCTTCAGATTTATACCATTTTAAAAAAATAGTATTTTCTATTCTGAAAACTTTCACTCTAATCAGCGAACAACAAAAACAACAAGAGAAACTTTAAGAGCTTTAGTGGAAAAGTAGCTTCTCTGTGGTACATGCCTGGCCTTGAGCCAAAGTAACTTCAAAAAGCATGTCTGGCAAAGTCCAGGTATTATGAGCTGTATGTACTCCAAGTCTCCATTCCAGACCTGAAAGCCTAAAGTCCATCTATATTACAAGCTCCAGATGTGCTAGCAAAGCTATGCTTAGAGGGACCATGGCTACCTAAGTTTAAACACTGCACTTGGCTCCATGATGATAATAGAAGACGTTAGATCCTCATTTGTTATGGAGTTGTGTATGGTGAGTGCTTTTAGATCACACCCAATGGAGATGGGACACATAATAATTTTAAATAGGTAAATTATAAATAAATTGAATATTTGGGAGTGATTTTTTAAAAAAGGAAATCCGTATAGTAGCTTGTAACAAAAAAACTCTCATTTGAAGATGATTTACTTCCATAGCCTCACAGTAAGAACCTTGATAAAAGATAGTTTTCAGGGTGTAGTGCAACTGTTGTTGAAGGATTTATATTTGAACTACATAAGCCACTTATCCAGATATAAGCCATGATATTTTTGGCAAAAAAGTAGAAATGAATATTATCTATCCCTGTGGGTTGCTGGGAGGATTAAATAAAAAGATACCTGTGAAAATGTCAAGTACAATATTTGACTCCATACATGTTAGCATCTGTGTCTTCAGTGTACTCAGAAAAGTTGTTAGGTACCTGTGTTCTTTCCCTTCGTTTGAGTTAGATTTGTGAAAAATCAAATTCATTTCACAATGAATGAATTTTTTCTATGGTTTTGCTGTATAAGGTCAGGATTGAATGAGCTTATCTTTTTACTATACATAGGTATGCTTTTGGGGACTCCATTTTTGCCACAAAATATTCCATTTAACTTAACAATGTCATATATTAAAGGACAGGGTAATCTTATGAACCTTGGACTTTTACATAGTTCCTTTGCATAACTATAATTTTCCAAAATGAAGCTTACCTGGTTTCAACAGAGGAATAAATTTTCTCCAGTTTGCTTCCATTTACACTTTTTTTTTAAAAAAAGGATTTGAAAGTTTGCGTTGGGTTAAAGTAAGGCTTGCCACACAAAACCAAGCCTTGGTATGTCAGCCCCTTTAGAGCCTACATCTGGAATATCAGTGACTATGTGCTTTTGGTTTGTTGCGGCATCACAGCACATGGCTGATGGCAGCTGGTCCCACTTACACTGTTTTCCATCATT
Organism: Avahi laniger; assembly: GCA_963575035.1. Classification (NCBI taxonomy): domain Eukaryota; kingdom Metazoa; phylum Chordata; class Mammalia; order Primates; family Indriidae; genus Avahi; species Avahi laniger. The sequence goes on from CAUYSK010010705.1 coordinate 76,759, forward strand.
TCCAAGCCCTTTCTGTTCTGCCACCTTTTGACTGAGGACTCCTCGGTTTGTTGACTGTTATTATTGCCCCAGAATGATATGGAAGAAACTGTTCTCAGATTAGCAATTATTATGTCACCGTATCTGTAACACAGGGATACACCACTCTAGAATTCTGGAGCAAACCTAAGTGGGCAGAAGGAAACCTGGTTCTGTGTTCAGATGATTCCATTGCACTTGCACAGGCTCCCAAATTCTAACAGCTCAGTCCATATGACAACTATATTATGGTTAGGCCACAGAGAAAAAGGAAGTTAATTTCAAAACATCGTAACTGGTACGGTCTTGGTTTATTGTACCACGGTTTCCTTTGTAAGTGGGCATGTTTAATTGTTTTCATCAAAATCCTGTGTGAATGTTTCCCAGAATAAGCACATATTCTGGGAATATTAATATCACATTAATTATAACAAATGAATATTCATAAATGATAGTAATCAACATCTTAAATTATTTTTAGTGGAACCTTTCATGCTTCCCTTTGGGAAAGAACAGCTTTCAAAATGTTTGATAATTAATAAAAGAAAGAGTATGCTCAAAATCACTGAGTTACTCAATTTCATTCAAGAGCTTTCTTCCATTTGTATAAAAGGATCAGACTATGGCAGTCACTGTACCCTTAGATTGAAATTGCTTTTAGGGTGTGTCAAGAAGGGTAAATAATCCCCTACACAAGGCAAAGAAATCCACCTGCTCTTTTTCCACCTGACTTGCGATAAGCAATATACTGACGCATTTGGGCTGGGCCTTTACAAACCAATTGGTTTGAAAAATTGAACAGTTCAATTCTATCTTGTGACTTATCACTGATTTATTTTCTGAAAAACTAAACTTAAAAAATATTATTTGTTGTATATTATTTAAGTGTGGTTTAAAATAAAAGAGAGGCAGTAGTTTAATTGTCTCGACCACATATATTTTCACATATTTAAGGTGAGAATATTATCTGCTCTTTAAAGAGGTATAGTTTATAAAATATGTATATATATTTTTTCATAAAACTCAAAAATGGTTATCCCTTTGAAAGCAAATCATCAGGGCTTCATATGGTTTAAAGATTTTTAAAAGAACAATTAAAAATAAAGTTTGGTTTGAAAATAATTCAAATTACTTTCAATAGGAAGCAAATTGGCATTTTTCCTGAATATATTGAAACAGCTTGAAGAAAGCCATTCCAATTCCTTTGGAAAGTTGACACCTTAGTTACTAAAATGTGAAAGTGACTCTCTGCTCTATTTATTTGTATTTTCAGTATATGCATTCTATTACTCTCCAGGAAGCAGCAGGGCGAAGGCCCAGAGGGATGGGAGGACTCTGCTGCCTCCCTCTCTGCTCCAGCTTCCATACAGAGCATGAAGAGTAAATGACTTGACCTCAAGCAGACTTGTGGAGTAGGACCACTCTGTCAGCATCATACTCCTCTCTGGGTTAAGAGCATTCTCTGACACTGGGAAGGCTTTACGAAGGAGCTCAGAAACATTTTCAGTGACTTGAGGGAGGTGCAACTATCATGCCAAGCTTCCCACTGCACTTGGAGTGAAATCCAAGACAGCGACCCCAGCTAGCTGCTCGCTCTCACACTCCTCCGCTCCTCTGCTCCTTTCTCACTACCCATTAGCCATGGACCCCATCAGTTCCCAGGCACTTCATCTTGCTCACCTGAGTGCACATGTACATCTTTCTTCCACCCCTTCTCTTGGGTAAGACTCCCTCATGCTTCAGGGCTCGGCGCTTTAACTATCCCCTCACCATCCAATAAAATAAAGTTTCCCCTTTTGTTCTATCTTAAAGCTTCTTTTTCTTTTCTTCTTTAGTGCTAATCCAACTTGAAATTGTGTGTAAGCTTATTTATTGGATTTCTGTTCTCCACTAGACAATGTGCTCCTAAAAAGCAGGGATCATGTCTGTTTTGTTCCCCAGTGTATACTCAGAATGTGAAGAGTGCCTGGAACATTTTAGGTTCTCAATAAATATGTGCCAAATGAATGGATCAACATAAGGCACCCCCAAAACTTTTTAAATCTATAAATTAAAAGATTAAATCACATTTTAAGGAAATTAGTTAAGGGAATTAACTAATAACTGTTATGCTCTGATTATTGTTCCCAAACTTTCTTTTATTCCTTAGAATAATTTAGCTTGCTTAACATTATTTCAGGCAGTAAATTAGGAAAAAAAGCCTCAATTTAAGGAAAAAAAAAACCTTGCTAAAAAAAGCTTAGATTTATTAATCTGTGACAAAATTAATTATATTAGAGTTGATAATCTATGTTTTAGTAATTAGATTTTTATTAATATATTTAAGAAATCAAAGCACATTTTAAATGAATCTAATTGCAAATTATAAAAAGATGAGTCTTTTGTGATAAATGTTTTGTAGTTTTTAACATAGTAAAATGAAATCTAAAGTGACAAAAGGAAAAATAAATGAAGAGATAAATGAAATAGAATAGTTTTAAAGTTCTGATTTTAGTGTATGAAAACAAAATTATATTGAAACGACAATTGAGCTGTAACTCTCTTCTGCCCATTCCTGTAACTCTCAAACGATACACAAAAGTTAACTGATCTAAGTCAGAGAACCAACAATGGTTTCCTTTTAAGCAGTGCCTTTCATCTCAGATTCTGAATGAATATTCTTCAAAGGCATCCCTCTGTTTTATCAAGGCGAACTAAAAAGCTGACATGACATTCCATGTTGAGTGAGTGCATAAATAGATTCATGGACAGTAATAGGTCTCAGCAGGAAAGAAGCCATGATCTCAGCTTCCAGTTCACTGCTTTCAATACCAGGTTCATTCATTGACTTTTTCATTTATTCATTAATATTTAATGAATTTATTATGGGTCGAGCCCTGGGGAAGGTCTTGGCAATGTAACAGTGAGCAAAACAGAGACAATTCCTGACACTTTCATAAGGAAGTGTTGATTTCATCAATCAATCTGACTCTAATCTGACCTAATAATTATATATTACTTATAATGAGGATTACATTTATATATTTTTTTGTTCAGTCACTTACAAGATAGGATTGTATCTTTCCTGTCAAAGTATTCTACCTTAAGTGAATGGGTTTTCTATAGTTATTTTAGCAACTAAGCACAAAGTTATCTTTTCCTTTATCAAGTAGATTTCTTCTTTTTTATTTATCATATTCCTTTACCTCTGATTTTATATAGATAAATGATTATTTATTTAAGGTCTTTGTTTCCTCTTGACTATTTGAAAAAGATAGCTCCAAAGCTCAGTCACACACTAATCAAAATCAAAGTCCAGTACTATGGATAGAAGTTGATTATCTACTCATTATTAGAAGACAAACCTTGAAAAGCCCTGTAGGCCTTACCTTCCTCCACTGTGACAGTCTGTTCTGAGGCTGGCGATGGGGGTGGAGAAGGAGGCAGATTAGCTGTGTCTTCAGCTGCTAAAGATCGAACAATGGAAAAATGAGATACAATAATTAATCTTATTAGGATGGTGGATGTGTAGGCAGTTCTGCCATTTATAAAAAGGCCTCTGTATAAAATTCAGGAAAAGATTCAATAGTAGCTACATTTGATTTATTTTTAGGCTCATTACCTGATTCACATATTTTTGAAAATCTACAAAGACAAGTATTTAATATTTTCCAAAGCAATCATTTTGTCTTCTCTATAAAAATGGATTAGAGCTGTCTGCTGAAATTCTATCATTAATCTCATTAATTGTGTCTATTTATTTAATTAATAAAATATTTGATTTGGGGCCTAATTCACCACATGAAAACACACACGAACAGGCATTTTAATTTGGAATCAGCTAGACCGATTCAAAGAAAAGTATTAAAACTCTCTATTGTTAAACTGGTTTATCTGGAAATAAATGTTACCTTTTCACTCAAATGTTATTTTAGGGGACATATTTTTTAAATAACATTTGTTTACTGAGTCTAATGTCAAAGCCCATCATTTGTGTGTATGTTCAGAAAAGAAAAATGAAGCTGTCTTAGCCTGAGGCAATGTTTAGACATAAACCACGTGCTAGCAGTGGGAGCGTGTAACCTTCTGGCCTTGGCATTACACGGGAGGAAGGATGAGAAAGAGGTTCTAAAACACGTAATTCGTTCACAGTTAACTCTGAGTTTTCCTCTTCAAGACACTTACCTTCTTTATGACCCTTCATATGAAAGTAAGGAATTTCCAAAGGAAAAATTTCTTGTTTAAGGCCAGTGATTAAATCTATTTTAAAGATTATGTCAATTTCAGTTTGATAAAGCAGTTAGTAGAGGAAACTTTGGGATGCCAGATGACCTCGCAGTTTCTTACTCTGTGTATTTCTGCATGGCATATTTTAAAATTTCAAATTTAAAAAAAAGATTGAGTTTTATTTCAAAGAATAAAAGTGAACAATAGTTGAAGTTTACTGTTTTAGCTTAAATCATTGTTCCCTGTTTCAAGAGAAAAATAGTCCTTGATAATTAAAAAATTCAGTATTAAAAATACTCAGTATGTTCTAAATTATTATTCTGGGAGGGAAGACTATTTTTATTACTTATTTTTTAACAGACAAAGGGGTACCAAACATAAAATCAAATATTAAGAATGTATTAGACTCTAAGAGAGGAAAGTGGATATGTGATATTTTTAGACCTTACAAACTATACCTTTCTATGGATCAGACATATGTATCTGTAAAGTAAACATATCTGTTGGATTTAAGAGCATCTCCTTTCTTATATCTCTTCATGCATATTAATATACATCTATTTGTCTATCTATCTATCATCTGTTGAGCAGGAGCAGCAAGCCCTTGGCTGAGAGTGTTTACCTTGGCAAACGTGTTACATTACTTGTTTGGCCCTGGAGGGTGACCAAGAGAGAGGGCAGTGCTATCTCAGAGCCCATAGGTGAACCAGGAAAAGGTCAGTACCTCACATGGAATACAAAGTCAGATAATTATAACAAAGTTCTGGTTATAGGTCTTGTGTAGCCAAGTCAGGAAGGTCCAAACAGGACTATAGTATAGATAATCATTCACCAAAATCCATAAAGGGAAACAATCATCTCTAATTAAAGTTTTAGTACATTTTCCTTATGGGTGGGATTCATTAAATAAAAATGTATTTGCTTTATTTTTATAATAACTATCTCTAGTGATCTGGAAAATGAAATATTAAGGGCCCACTCATGGAAAAGTCTAACTGGAAGCTTACCACCCTAACTAAAGACTACCCAAATATCACAAAGAACCAGTTGCAGATGGCGAAAATGGGTCCCGGTGCATTCCAGTAAAGGAGTTTGATGAATGCTATGTGTAAAGACGAAGTACAAGATATGGCTTATCTTTGGAATATGAAGACTTTATCCTGCGATCAGGGTGCAGTAGACACAGCCACCTGACCTGAGGCTCTTCTCATTTACCTAAAGGCAGAGCTGCAGGCTGATCTTTATGCTGAGCTTCTTTTTCTTGTTCACCTTTCAGGACTGCTACAGCCTCAGCGGTGACTACTTGAACTATCCTTGCAGACACCTCCTCTGTAATAAACAGTAACAAAAGAAAATATAACAATGAGAAGTGAAGAACAGATAGCAAAGAGGAAAAGTAACCAAAGAGTGCAGTGGATATAGAATTTCATTTTCACTGTTTCCCCCCAAAAAGTACAATATAATTTTTAATTACAGATACAATGGAAACATATATATGTGTATATATATATATATATACACATATATATATAACATAAATACATGTATGTATACTAAAAAAAAGAAGAAGAAAAGAAATTGGTGTTTTGGGAGCTAAGCTAAGCAATATGAACACAGAACTCAGGAAATAATTATTTAACTTGTATGGCACTTTATTGTTAAAGAGCTGTTTACAAAAATAGAAACAATTTAATTTCTATGAACCTAGTAAAACAAATTCAAAGAGAGAAGAGAGGATCCATTTTGAATTTAACTTAAATATATTTCATAGTTTTCTTGCACTATTCCAGAAAATGTCATTTAAATAAATTTGTATGCTGATTTGCAAAAATACTATGATTTAAAACCTGAAGATGTCTCAAAACGTGTATTTGTGATTAGATGGCATTTTCCAGGATAAGTGGAAATAAGAAAAACTATGAAGAACTTGGAAAGATTAAATTTTAATGAAATGTATGATAATGGGATATATCAGATGGTCTCTTTATAAAGAGCTGCTACTTTCCTACATAGTATTTTAAAGATGTTTAAAGCCATATGACATAAACTCATAAGTGCAATAGTTTCATTTTTTAAAAAAGGAGCTTGTCATTAAAATGATCAGTCTGTAAGATGCCAGATGAGTAGTTTTTAGCTTGAAATGTCTTCCATTGGAGCAAATCAAAGTTAATTTTGCATAACCTAGTCAAGAAAGATTAAGAAAATGGTGTTCATATCATCATATCATCAATCAAAAATAGAAGTAGCCTTTTGAAATTAAAAATATATTCTAGATTAGATATAAATTTTACAGAATTTAACCTTCCATCATCTTTATATAAAAGCATGTACTACACTAGGGAAATAAGCCCAGTATGGCCTTAATGGAAACAAGTTGCACTGGATAAGGGGAGGGGTGGTGGGATTTTTTCCTCATAATTTTAGTAAAGATATTAGAACACATTTTTATTAAAGTTTTATTATAGCTCATGATCAAAATTTGTACATGCGCAAGCAGGTTTGGGGAGATCTACCTGTTTTTAGCTGGCTCATTTATATTCTGCCTCCTCTGGAAAGCCTTCCACACCCCAGCCAGGATGACAGAGAGTATAGCAAGGCCAGGCTCTCTGGATCAGCAATCCACTTGGACAGAATTTATCTGAATTTTAAAAGCTGGATTACCTGATTAAGAATTATTTGCCTTTATATGTTTAATTTTCTGATTTTTTTCCTAGTCACATGACTATGTATATTCTTAAGGGATACACTACAAACACTGATGTAGGCTGAGTAGCGTAATAGCAGTAGAAGCAGCATTTAAAAAATATTATAGTGCTCTCCATGTGCCAAACTCTCTGCTAAGGGATTTGCCCTCATCTTCTTAACAAGTTATTTGTTATTTACTATTATTGCTCCCATTTTGCAGATGAGGAAACAGAGGGTTAGACCAGAGAATTGGATATATTTATTGTAAATATCATACCTAGAATATCGATTTTAAAAGAACTAAGGTATCGTAAGATTCCTTATATACTAAAACTAAACTAAATGTGATTTAATATTTCCTTTATGCTTGAAGCCTCATTTAGTGGAGCTGGGGCCCTAATTCAGACTTCAGTTATCCAAAGATGAAAGTAAGCATTGATAAGCTAATTAAATTATTTCTGAAAAAGTTTTAATTTCTTAGCAAGGCTCCAAAAAATTTGCGTCATATATCGATATGTCAGGTACTTTTCATAAAGCAAGTTTTTACACAATATACTTTGCACTCTTAATTTATAATAGTTTAAAACAAAGAAGTATCTTTTATTAATACTGCAAAAATGTATGGATTGTGATTTCATAATGGTACAATTCACTAATTTAAAATGATGCTTTATGCTACACAACTTAATTCAGCATCGCATAATTTTAGAGCTAAAAAGACTTTTAGAGATGATTTTGTCCAAATCCTCTAATTTTGTAGATGAGGAAATAAGGTAACTATAGTTACAAGTTCACACAGCCAATAGAGGTGAACTGAGATTGGAACTCAGGTTTCCTGACTATTACAATGTTCTTTCTCTTAAGCAAACAACAACAGAAGGAATAACAAACAAATAATCACAAAAGTCTCTAACAGTCAGGAATGAATGACTAATGGAAACATATCAACTCTTTTAATGGTATGGACCAAGGAAACATACTCACCCTCAGACCTGCTTATCTGTCTGTCTATCTGAAGTATGCTATTGCTATTTCTGATTATATTTTGAGACTGCTACAAGTGATTAGTCATAATGGAGCAACATCTATCTATCTCTAGAATCTATCACCTACCTACCTACCTATCTGGTAGACCATGTTAGATACTGTGGTAGCTAACCTCAAAAAGATGAAATATTTTATTTCTAAGTACTATTTTATTAGCATTTTTATTCTATTTCAGTGTTTGAATGGAATTTTTCACAGTTACTGCAGTTAAATAAATAACATTAACAGTCATCAAAACATTGTGAGGAATATTAACTGCTATGCTCCCCAGTGAGGTGGGCAGTGGAGGAGAAAGTGCTGTGTGTTTTCATGAAGCCAGGCTGCTGGGCGGAGTTTCTCTGATCAATCTCTGAAAGGCTGGGCTCCTAAAGTGATGTTTTCAATGGGAAAGAACATTGCAAAAATAACTGCAGAAAATTAAATTTGAAGGCAGCTCTTAGATGTCTAAATTGCTTGATAAGGTTACAAAATATTATTTTAGGTTTTGAGAATTATCACTTACATATATTAATTTTTAATGCAATTCAGGTTTTTAAAAATCAATAGAGTAAGGCAGCTTCTTCTAGCACGCCAGTGCTTTGTGGGAAATTGGGTGTAATGAGGCAGAGTAAGCATGGCAGAAATTGGGACACAGATAGGACCCTTGTGTCTTTTGGATCATTCCTGAATATTCCTATCGGCGCTTATTCAGAATTTAGTATCTTCTTATGTCATTTAGTACATCTTATAATGGAATTGTGGCTGGTACAGATGTCTCATCTCCCCTACTATGTAAAGATTCCCAAGTCAAGGACTCCTGTTTGTCATTGTTGCAATTCTTGAAGCTTCTCTTATTGAGTTTTACCCAGATTAGATGCTTAACATAATTTTTTGGAAAAGATGAAAAATTAATGCGAAAGGTTTTGTTCATATTTACACAGATTCAGAAATAATTCATGCTTGTTACTATATCTACTAACTTTAAAACTCTCAAATTATCTCATTTAGTCTATTATTATTTAAGAATTGATATCTATTATTAGAGTATTTCTTAAAAGGGGGCCTTGGATTCTCATGTACCTGTTGATAGATTTTTAGGGTCTGAGAATATTTTACATGAATTAATTTTTTTCAAATTGGTAAAATGATCTAATATAAATAATACAAGTAGCTATTGGTTCATGAAAATAAATTATAACTGAAAAATGCTCTTTTATTTCATTCTTTTCTGTTTTGGAAGGTATTTAGAATACACTTTTGACACCATGAGTTATTTTAAATATTAAGGAGAATAAGAAGACAACAGAGGTGAACTTAATACATAAAGGTCCATTCATACAAATATAGGTCAGATAACACTGTGGTGCACTGTATAAATGGACTTAAAAAATAGTCTAACAAAAACAATTGAAGGGAAAATTGAATTATTAGTCTCTAGTCAGTCAGTATAGACATATCCAACCTAGATAGAATGCTCTGATCATTCTGATCAGTCATGATCACATTTAACTGTGATCAATAATTTAATTTCAGCAAAACAATATCATTTATTTTAATGGGAAGCAACAGGAAACTTGACTTTCACTGGTTTTGTTGTTTCAGACAAAATTGATTTATAGATGTGTTTGAGTTCCGCAGTGGAATAAGATCTTATGAATAAACTGATTTTATTTTTGTATATATTTAATCAAAAATTGTAAGAAAATAATGTAACTCCATCTTCGGAAAATTGGTAAATTTTTTTCTTAAAAGGTATTTAATAGATTTTGAGAAATGTTATTTTAGCATAATCGAACAGGTTGTATGGGGGCCAAGTTTATATTGGCTTAATTGATATACTATCTTTTAAGTTTTTTTAATAGAATAATATTGTTAAAAATGTTTCAAATAGGACATAACAGCATTTTATAATATATTTTTCATGGTGAAGTTAGGAAGACATAAGATAAGATTGTTCTGGGGATTTCAATTGGTTCAGTCAATTTAAAATCTTCCTTTAAGCTAGGGCTGTCAGCAGCAGAGAAGGCAGCATTCCTGAAAGAGGAGAGATGGCCTCCTCCCAAAAGAGACCTACTCAGCAGATCTACTGGGTGAGCTTAAACTTTATGGTCTGGCTCCTGGGACAGGAGCAAATTCACTCAGGGTTTGAGTAAAATTCAAAGAAGATAAATAGTGAATGTGTCACATAAACCAAGAAGACAAGAGAAGACAGTCTCAAATCAGACCTATAAAAATAAAAATGCAATTATTATGATGTACATGTGATTTACATATGATTTCTTCATTCATTCTACATTGATCTATTAAATGCCTCTCTCCATCCACCCAAACCACCATCCATCCATCCACCCATCCATCCATCATGTCTTACTGTCTATCTAGGGGCTTACTGTCTTTTATAGTGTACGTTGGAGGAAGTCTTACAGACTTTAATTCAGGAAAATGTGGGTACAAACTGCATCATTGCTACTTTCTATTTATTTTGTCTGAAGAAATTTTACGCAAACTAATTGTGCTTCAGTGCCTCACTCATAAAATGGAAATATTAATAGTACCTGTCAAAGAGGTTGTTGTGGGTACTCAATGGCATAATCATATATAACAGGCCTGGCATATCAAGGAATTCAAACAAACTGAAGACTTCCAGACAGGTCTTCACCAAAGTGTCTTTATTATGCCCTAGTCATGCATTCTTCTGAGTCTTAACATTTTTACTTTAAAGAAAGAGCAACAGTGACATGCACTAAGGGTCCAGCCCAAATAGGCTATTATTATTATATTATAACCATCTGATAATATAGTTAATCCAATATCACTGATGTTGATGACTATGGTGATGGCCAAGAGAAGTATTTCTTTTTTTTGAGACAAAGCTTGAGGGACATAAATATTGTCTTTGTTATTTATCTTCCAGCTTCATACCCAATTTCCTGGCTGTGTAGGTCCTGGGCTACCATCTGCTCAAGATCCCTGTCAGTAAGTCCCAGTTCAGGACTGTCTGCTAGACAGTGCTCCAAAAAGTATGGTAACTCTGTCTATTCCTGAGAACAATTAGCAACATCAAAAATTATCTTTGAAGTAAGAAATTAGACTATTAAAACATTTTAATTTTTCATTGCTTACTTTTTCTAACTTCTGTTCTTTTTTCTACTTTCTACTGCATTTTTTGTGCTTTTCCTTCCAAACGCATGTGTAAAGTTATAAATAAAACTTAGTTGTTTAGAAGATTAAAGATAAATCTAGATTATACATAAATTGGGAAATTGTTATTCATTTTATTTAATTCAGAGGTAATATTGATCTTCAAGCTGAAAACATTTAAAAATATAAAAACTGCTTATTGTAATCTGATATTTTGAAAGTCCTAATTATCTTTCTTTTGAATTTCTGAAATGCTCTAGAAGTGGACGTTTTTAGTTTACGTTAGAAATTATCTTAGATAAGGAGTGTGTGTGGTATGTATTTCTATTCTCTTTTGCAAATAAATGTCAGGATTTCAATTAACTAGCAATAGTTTTTGTATTGCAATGATACCTTATAACCAGTACTTGATCATTAACTTATTATTTTATCAATAGTGTCGATGGGATAACTATACAGTTTCTACAAGTAATAAACAAAATCTTACGGCTGTAAAATCATGTCATGGCTACACAAAATGAATGATGACTTGGAACTAATCTAATAAGTGGATCTACCTGCAAATCACTCGTAAGGAAAATATTAAAAGTAACTTCTCTAATTCATCTCATAACTTCTAAAAAATATGATGATTGATTATAGGCTGATATAAGAATAAAGGATTTAAAAATTTAATCAAGGGACAGAGTAACAGGCAACAGCACATCATCACTATATGATAGGAAAACACCTGAACACAAAAAGTGAAGTCTGTTCTTAAAACTCTTTCTGGACAACAGAGATGGGGTCAGTATTCATAAAAGAATATCAAAGCAGTCCCCACTAGATAAATTGAATTCTGGAAAGAAATTATATTTTTTGTCAGGATTGGGAAAATATAGTGGTGGAAACATGTACAGGAGATAAGTAAGTATGAGAAACTAATTGAGACATGCTCTCATCCACAGACAGCTACTTGATAAAACCCAAACGGTATCATGCTAAGCTACTTACATTTCAGCTAACTAATGAATAAACATCATACTGTTAAACAAGGTTATTAAACAAGTTGTTAAATTAGGCACAATCATTTCTTGTTGATACTGTTTAAGCCACACATTTACTCATTGTCCAGATGAGAAAATTGGCAAACTAATGGATAAAAGTAACTTATTCCCATTCAGACATCACTGTGATTTACATCGGTGTACTACAAATATATTACACAGGAGTAGGTGCTGGTGTCAGAAAACCTGGGATCAAATTCTGTTTCCATCTCTCACTAGCCACAAGACCTTGGTTAAGTGACAATCTCTCTAACCTGCAGACTCCCCATCAGTAATGTGTGAATAAAAGTGGTATTTGTCTTTGGTGTATTGTGACAATTAAATGAAATAATATGTATCAAGTGCTTATTTAAATTAGGTATCATTGTTTTAATTGCTCTTCCTGTCTTGCTGTCATCTAAGACTATGATCATCATTTGATTGACAAGACATGAAAGTTGTCATCCAACATTGAGATGATTCTGTCATTTTACCCAATGAGTATCTCCTTGCTTGAATGTTGGGTCACTGCCTAACAGATGATATATCGGGATATATAGGGCTCCTGACACTTATTACTTAGCCTAAAATGATAAAATGTACACAAAGTCAATTTTACTCTACTGTGGTGCCATACTGCTCAGCAACCCTCTGTTTATTTCTTTGATGTTGATTCATTCTACACCACTGCCATGCTCTTCTTGTCACAGTATTTACCACGTCAAAAATTTTAAGACAGTCTCAGGCCTGTTTTTAGCACCTTTTTTTTTGTTCAATTATTTTGTAATACTAATCTATCAATATTTCTTGGCTGATTAATAATAAAAGCAAGGGAGTTGAAACTTTCTCAATGGCCCTGACAGTTTCCACTTGGTTCTGAGTGATATGTAACATTGTTGACAGACCCATATGGAAACTTGATTTTGAATGCATAACCTTTGGTTTTTTCCACCAGGACCAGCTATGATTACTTGAACATGTAAAGTCTCACCAATTAAACTGTAAACAAAAAAGACAAGCACCTTGGCATAGGCCTGAGAACATATTTTTGTTGATTTCTTTCAGGTTGTTAAGAGAGAAGCAAGAGATAGCGACAGTAAATTCAACCATATGGGATACAAAAGCCAGTAAATGTTTCTGCTTTTAAGAATCTCGGGCACAATAATGCTGTGTTAAAAGAAATGACAAATAAGCTTACCATACACTTGTGGAATAAGGAAAACAAAGCAATTTTAGACACAATGCTCCTGTCAAGAAAAGGTTTTTCTCAGTAGGGTACAGAATGGTTGCCTAGGAGACCAATGCTAATTGCTGCTGCTGATGGAAACTAGTCAACAAGGAAAGCACTGTGTAGTTGGAAGCACTCTGCTAAACAAAGACCCTAGACAAATTCACAAAAATAGGGAAAGAAGAAAAGTTCCCTGCTTCTACTCCTTGCTTAATTTGGAGAGTAAATGGTTCCTCTGAAACTATTTCCTGCAATCAACTGGTGATGAAGGAAATTAAAAGAGCAAATTGTTGGGTTTTTGTTTGTTTGTTTCCCTGGCACCTTTGTATTAATTAAAGAGACCAGCATTGGCATGTCCCACCCTAGACAGACTTCTGTTAATCTCAGAGGGTCACACTGGCCAACACTGCAGCTACAGATCTTTGCTTAAGAGCTTTTTCTTCTGGAGATTTCTTTCAAAGATTTAATGATTAAGACAAGGATAAATTAATTTATGGGGAAAACACATTTGAGGTGAAGTTACTTAATGAAGAGAAATGCGTTTAAGATAAAGGAATCATGATTTTACAAAGTTCAGTTCTGAAGGGTACTTGAATTTAAGATAATTTATTTTGCACCTGCTATAGACAATGGAGCTATACTTAGTCATTACGGAGAATAGAAAGATGAGTAAGACATGGCGTTCGCACATTTAAATTGTGTTGAAGGGGGGCAAGCTTGTTGAAGAATGTGTTTTGTTTTTGTTTTTTAAGATTTACTAATAGTGGTCACAGAATTTGACTGATCCCTCCAGAGTCACTCAGGCGGTCCTCTTCTGAAATGCACCTGCAAGCTGGTGAGCTGGCACTGTGAGTGCGGTGTGATTATAGGAGAATTTCCTCCCCCTCACTCCTTTTTTTCCTACCTCAACTTATGTGCTCAAACCCCCAATCCTATTTAAATTACACCTTTACCGTACTCAAGTGAAGTCTTTAGAGCTTAACAGCATTTACATTTGCACCAGGAGGAAAGTGTAGTAAATGAATATGATTAGCAGTGAAAGGATACCATAGGTTAAAGATATTATGTTATGGAGTCAAAAGTAATTAGAACAGCACAGATCAGAAATAGTATCTACTGAAAAATTTTGCTTCTGATTTTTAGGACCCAGATGGAAGTAAGAAAAAAACATGTTAAACAGAAGAAATACAGTAAATTATGGTCAAGCACAGTGGTTCACACCCATAATCCTATCACTCTGAGAGGCTGAGGTGGGAGGATTGTTTGAGGCCAGGAGTTTGAGGTTTGAGTGAGCTATGATGACCCCACTGCACTCTAGCAGGGGCAACAGAGCAAGATTCTTCTCAAAAAATATAAATAAATAAAATAAAAAATAAAAATAAATACAGTAAATCAATCCAGCTTTATACTTATCTTGTTCTAGTTAAAGGTTTCTGCTGCTGGTGGTGGTGGGGATTTCAATGGAGTAGTATATGCATATTTATGTTGTTTTCAGTCCACATAGTAAACATTTACTAATTAACTAAAATTATAATATTTTATTGATCTTAAATTAACTTGAGAAAGAAATTTCTAGGGAAATTTGCTCTTTGGTATTTTCGAGTAGCTTTAATACCAATAAATTGAATATAATAATTATAGCAATGAGGGAATTGACAACACCTTTGGAACTTTGAAATGCTATTTCAAAATTCTGTTTTCCATCTTGTCAAAACCATTACAAAGTACTACTCTTTGTAGACTTGTGGGAAATTGAAGTATCTTGTGCATTGTTTTGAAACACATAACATTGCTGAAGGAATGTAGCACAAGACATTATTAATAATATTAGTGGGGAAATGAAGTATCAATAAAACAAAGAGAACTTGAATAAATTCACTCTTAGAAAGAGTTAACTGTGGGATAAACCAAATATAAAATATTGTGTGTGTGTTTAGAAAAGCAGTAGTGTGTATGTATTTACGCATGTGCCAACACTCACAGGAAGTTTGTTTTATTAAATAACAAAATTGAATAAATATGTAATTGAAATCAAAACATTTTCTTATAGTTAACATAGAAATTTTCCTATTATTTCAATATGGAAATACTGTTTACTACTTAGGAACTTATCATTTGCAAATTATTTTATAGACTCAGAGATGAAATAGAGAAATAAAGGATAGTAGTGATACTTGTTCAGACTGACTCTCAAAAATGGGATACATAACATCTCTCTCTCCAAGATGATACTGGTAGATTGCTTTAAAAAAGGAGCATAATTAAGTCCATGGCTTAGAACATCCATTTGCTTTAAGATTTAGATTGTGCATTTGTCAGAAATGAGATTAACTTGAGCTCCTGACCTAGAATAGTGAAACAATTCTTATCTTATAGTCAGAGGATGAAAAAGGAAACGCATTATGGAAATCTGTTTGCAGAATACTTCAGTGGCATTTTCAATTCAAGCCAATTATTATACTGGCCTCAATTTTGCAGGGATGAACATGAAGTTTTTTAATATCCATGTGTTTCTTAGCAGTTAGATTATAAATGTCTTTTAGAAAGGTCATTTATCCCAACTTTTCCTTTTCTTTCCAGGTCAGTAATTTTCATCAGTAAGAAAATATCTCCAATTAGATGTCCTACTGGTACCTGCAGTAAAGATGTATTTTCTTTACTCCCAACTCCCATTCCCACTTTCAGATCATATGAATTCTTCCACCATATCCTTTCGCTACCGTATTTTGGAGTTCCTACTTAATTTTGTCTGTTTTAACCCACAGTTCTATAGTCTTTACTTTGGAACTTGCCTCTTCTCATAATTTCTCAATTTGTCTCTTTATTTCCAGTATTCCTTTCTAATACAGTCTTTCCAGCTAATGTATGGCTCACGCTGTGGTATAATTTTTGTAGCACCATTTTGTTTACACGATTTCTATTCTCACAACTGTACATGAATACTAACTCTCTCTTCCTTATTTTAATTTAAAAAATATTTATGAGCACCTATGGCAGAACATAAGCACTGCATTATATGCCAAAAGGAATAGAAAGATGAAAAAAGCACAAGTTTTACCTCAAAACATTTACAACCTAGTGATTGGGATAAAAACAAGTAGCAAGTAACCTCAGTAAAATGTTTGCTACGATTAATGTTATTAGCTAGATATAAACATGGTACTTGGGGTTGTTCAGCATAGGAAAGGACTAATTTCAGAGAATAAAATCTACATTAGCTTTCTACTTTTGCTATAGACTTCTGAGAATGTTTCCTGTAGTGTTGTACCCTTCCAAACGTTTTTCCATCTCTTGTTGCACGTGAATGAAACCACGACACATTGGTTGGGCAAAATGTAACTTGTGTTGCAAAAGAGAAGGTTTGAGATCAATCAAACAACTGACCCTTCATGCTGAAGATGTTTATGCAGGAATCAGAGATGTTCATATGCCAGTACTATCTTGACCTGTGATTGCAAATAAAAAATTTGGACTGAAAAACTTGAGTCTAATTTTCAGGCTGCTAAAGCCGAATCTCTATTAAAGATGATTTTTCTTTGAATCTCAATCCCTCTCTTACCTATTCATGCCTATTGCTTTTCTTTTTCAAATTTTGAGTATTTCTGAAATCAGCTGGTTTACTCTTATTTCTATGTTCTAATAACCATCGAGCATTTGCATATTTGTTAAAGGTTGCATGAGAACCTAGGGCATATGCTTTCCTCTTTCTTTGCTCATCAGCTTGGCTGGTTTTTGAACTGTATTTTCTACGCGTTTTGCTCAATGGTGACTCATTCAGTGAGATGAGCTCAATGGTGAGCCAGCAACACACGGTTCAGTGTCCTTTCCCCCCAGGACTTATGATGCCAGGTCAGATAACACTGAGACTACCAGCTCTGCAATGCAGCACCAGTTGTTCTGTTCATCTGCTCCTGATATGATTTCCAGACTCCCCTGACAGTCAAAGCACGTGCTTTTATGTAATGTACTAAGGAGCAGTGAAGTGTGAGGGAATGAGAGGAAGAGAAAAAGGCTTGACACACTGAAGCAGAGTCGGTTTATCTCAACAGCCTAGGGAGGAAAGAGAGAAAGTGATAACTGCTAGGTATGCCTGAGTCTGTTTACTAACCTCTCTGCCGCAATAAGATCAAACCCAAAGCCAAACCTCACGGTGGCAGTTGGTATACAGTGGCAAATATTTTTCTGAGACATATACAAGCAATATAATGAAAGAACGTACATTTATCTTTCACACGTTTCAAAGAAACACATTATTGTTTGATGATGAATATATTCTCAAGATATTTGAGCAATTTCTTCATTCAAAATTACTATTAAATCTCTTTTTCTTTTCTCTTTTGTGAGGAGAGAATACTTAGAAATGTAACAGGCGAAAGATAAAGGCCGTGCATAATCCTGACCAAAACAAAGGCTTAGACAGTCCAAAAATGAATCTAGAAGGCTCACTTCTGTTATTGATTATTTTCATCTGTTCACTACAAATAAAAAGGATTTTAGGAACTGTTCAGAATTTTTCTATAAATGGAGATATTTTTAAATCTCAAAAAATTGGAGAACATTAAAAGAAAAATATGATGACAAAACATGACAGTAAATTAGAGAGGAGAAAACTTGATAAGATCTGGGAAAATACAGGAAGGTAGGAAGGGCCTAGTGAAAAATAAAATGATAATTAAGTTATATTTATACTCAAAAGCAAGCCAGACAGAATAATTTTTACAAAGAAGACTGAATTGCTCTTAGCACAAATCTGCTGCATTAGTACTCAAATTCAACAAAATAAATTTTAAAATGTCAGTGGACCAGAGTCTTAGAAAACAGTTTTTTTAAGTGTTTGTGATGTAGTTCTGACATTTAGCACAAAGCAAGACAAGAAGTGAGACTAATTTCCACAGCACATGGGAGGAATTTTCTTGAGGAACACACACAGGAGTAAATGTGAATGCAAATTAACCTTAATTTTTAAATAGCACATTATATTGTGTTAGAGCCTTGCTCTTCACAACGTGAAGTGTTTGTAGGCAATTAAAATTCGAGGAATACAATCATACCTCAATTTGTTGAGTCATTGGGTGTAACTGAAACAAGTCTTGAGAAACCAAGTTTTCCTCATATTTTGATTCAGAATTACTGTCTTATGAAAATCTCATCTTTAAGACTTCAACTGAAGAGTAAAGATATATTTTTAAGGAACAAACTACCCTATAACTGTATATAAACAAAAAACTTTATTCTGTGCCCATCTTTTCCTCCAATTTGTAAAATATCAAAAGCTTTAGCTGGCAATATCTGCTATATACAAGCTCATACCTTACCAAGAATAAGAGACACAATACTTTATTATAATGTACACACAAGCTATTCCTAAATTAGGTTCAGACCCTTCTACTCATCAACAAGACAAGCCACATATTATGATTGAAGCTAATACTCACAACCTGCTTCACCTGGTAGAAAGACCACACAGGACAAAACAAACGTGACAAATACAAACCTCGTGGAACTGCATTTTCTGTCAATCCTTGTCTTTCTCACTCTTTCTAGCCCCAGATGCCTAACCTTTCGAAAGAAAACACTGAAAACATCCTTATTTTCTGTTCTCATCCATCGGTGCCGCCGGGCCTAGACGCTTTGCAGAGAGGCTGTGCGGTTTTCTGCAGATCCACCCTTGAATGCTAAATAACTCTGCTGTGCACACTCCTCTCTCTGCGGAGCTCAGGGAAATGGCAGCCGGAGCAATGAGTGGTTGGCATGGTAACAAGGGAAGGAAAATCTGCAACCTCTTGCATTGTTAGGCAGCTTGTTTATTTGCTTTTGGGGTGATGCAGACGGCTTTAGTCATTTTGCACGAGAAATGGTTCTGCACTATTTTCTTTCATATAAATTAGTACGGTCTTATATGTAATAGGCCATATTTTAAATGGGATGCTGACTCCTATTAGTAAACCTCAAATCTAGAAATGGAGGCAGGGAGAATGGGAGAGGTAAGAAAAGGTAGGTTTGAATTTTCTGAGACTGAAAAGGAGAACAGGGAGAAGCTTAAAGGCATATTTAGTTTTTTTGCATGTGAGAAATGCCAAACCTGTTCTCCGTAGTGTGTTTTTAAGCTTAAATTTATAATTGCAGCAACAATAAATTCGTAGATCTTCGTTCTGTTCATCACTTAGCTGCTGGAGTTATGCAGATATTACAGCGCAAGGTGAGGCTTCACAGGACACAGCTCCCTTGGTAAGCTCTGGAAAGGTGACTATAACCTGGAACAGCTTTGCCAGCTCTCACCTCTTTGGCAGGGGGTAGAACTGGGTAGCACAGCTGGAAATGCTGGGGAAACAAAGGAATCCTGGGGATGCTTGGTGAGCAAACTGAAGAAATGCCCTTTAATCTTCACCTTTACCTAAGGAGACACCTGACATTGGCTCTTGATGGTCACAAAGGCATTTTACTTTATATTGTGAGTAGTCTTTCTCACTGGTGTTCAAAGCATTGCACCCCAACATTGCCAAAAATCACCAAAGCCTGATTTTAAAAACTTTAGTGTTTTAGTATTTATAAACATCTCAGAGCTGCCTCCTTTCTTCCTCTACTCAGGCTGAAAACTGGGAATAAAATTATGATTTTTTTGTATTGCTTAAAGTTACATGAATTTGACAGTTCTGCAATAGAAAAAGAATTGTCTTCTTTGCCTATAATTGATAACTGTTGCTACTGACTGCGCTGCTCTCAATCTGGCGGAGTGGGGTGGTGGAACAAGCATTGGTCTGTAAGGCCAGACTTGGATTCTGGTTGTAGACATGTGATCATGGATGGGTGACTAAACTGGTAGAGGGGAGGAATGTACAACATCATCTCACCAGTCCCTTCCAGCTTTCTATCATATTATCCACAACCATGACAGAGAATTAGCAGATTCCAGCACTGTTTTCTAATAAAAGACAAATCCTGACACTTGCAGAATTAATCCTGAGAGCCAGAAAAAAAAAAACACTCTCATCTAAAAAAGTTTTGAAAGCTTTCATTTATGAAGCCAAGTAATTTATAAACTATAGAAAAAAAAAATCCCACACTACCTCTTAGGGGTAGGACCGTTCAGAAGAAAGAAGAGTCACTGGATTCCTGAGCATTCAGTTCACAATTCAGCTCCCTCATTTTCTGACAGGTAACACTGGGCAAGTTGCTTAGCCATTCCGCGCCTTAGTCTCATTTGTAAACTGAAGACATTAAAGACAGATATCCTCATGGAAATCATCCCCCAAAATAAAATGAGATAGCAAATTGATAGCACTTTATAAACTGAAGAGCACTATGGAAGTTTGCAATGTTATACAAATTTCCAAGCTGTAGTTTTATGTACGTTTCCACAATATGTTTTAAAGTGATCCTTGAGGGATGAATAGGAATTAGAAAATCTGTTCCCCTCTTTAGATGAAAAGCAAATGACGGCAAAATTACGGCTTTTTAAGAACAACGTCAAAAACAGAACCACTGTTTTGTTTGCAGATCCCTGTTTTTGCTATTAGAAAGAGCTGTATTCAAAGTGACTCTACAAACATGCACATTAAAGATAGGATTTGATATAATAAATAACGGAATATAAGATGAGGTCAAAACCCGCTACATTGTTAAGTCATGTACACAATGATTGCAGAAATCAATTGGTTTTCTATATTCTTAAAATGTCATTTGAAAGGCTATTTTTTAATTTTCCACTTGCTTAAATGATTTTCATTCACTGTTGTACAAGTTTTACAAATCATCCCTTTTGTCCACTTACAAGATATTATCTTGATATGAATTCTAACATGAGTTTGGGCCCCAACCCTGGATAAGAAACCTAAAGGTGAGGCTCCCAATTATCACTCAGAATTGGAACTCTGTGGGGACCAAATGCATTCCTCTTGCTTTCTTTAATAAAGATAAGGTAGAAAAGAGAGGAAGGGATTATTACAAGCCATTACTCTTATAATTCATGCTTTGGAAAACAATTTAAAAATGATGCCTTTGTCTTATTATAACAAGAGCTTTCCTAAGTGGCTAGATTCTTAATCGTTTCACATTTCTTTTTTCCTGCCTTTGTGGAATGGCTTCTAAAAAGGACATTTTAATGGTAAGAAAAAATCTTAAAGAATCAAAAATTACGCTATTGTTGAAAAAATACTTCTATCCATCTTTTTATGGACTAGTTTTAAATCGTAAGGAAAGAGACACTATCTAGAAGAATAAGCTATAAAGAAATAAAATTTAAATTATTATTGCCTCCCTCACCCCCTGGTCTCATTGTATAAGATCATGGATAAGCTGACTATGAACTTGCTCCTTTAAAAATTATTATGGACCATAAAATAAGGTGAACACTGAAAGGGTGGATGAGGGAGAATAAAATAAGACCCTTGGTTGAAGTTAACCCACACTGATCAAGGAAGGAAGGAGGAGGATGATATTGATTGCAATTAATTTATCATGTGATCTCTTTTATAGAGATGAATTAAAAAAACAATCTTGGGGAAAGGATTCATTTCTAAAAATGAAGAGAAGACTATAGCAAAAAAGGAAAGTAGAGAAAAGATTTTTGGATTTAACCAGTAATGGGCCGGACACCACAATGTATAGCTGAGGACCTGATGTCAATGAAAATGCTTTGTGTTAACAATGTCCTGAGAAATATCCTTTAGAGGGAAAAAATGCAATACCCTTGGTAGATTGTATGTGAATGATAAAAGAGTGAGCTGGTATATAGCTCCCTAGTCATCTTTAAAATAGTCACATCAAAATGTAATGCCATATCATATTAGTGGTCTACATTATCGAAGGATAGCATTTTTTAATACCATATTTGGGATTTAAGAACATTTCTTTTTACTGGAGATGATTTTCATTACACAATTTGTGAAACAGTTTTCAATAAACCATGAAAGATAAAATTTACTATTTTATTAAATTTGAGTTTGGAGAGAAATTTAATTGCACATTAACTTATCACTGGAACATCCTCTGTAGGTATGAAGAAATAATATTTTACGTTTCCCTTTTCCTACAGCTTTCCACACATGCATATTTTATGGATTCAACACTTGGCCCGTTATTTCCAGAGGGAACTTACTTTAAAATCACAGCATAGTTTGGATTGAATACATCACTCTGGTAACCCAGAGCTGACTGTTTACAACAGTAGTCACTAAGAACATACATATAAAACCCTTTATAATCAATCTCCCAAAGATAATATAAAATTTGTTTGATACACATTGAGCTAAATTCAAAATTAACTCTGGATGTTCTTGAACCCATCACTTAAAAGAAACATCTCTTAGTCTCTTTTAAATTTATATTCTTTTCTCAAGGAAGCTGGCAAGGACACACTGACCTGACAAATAGATTTTTCTGATGCTCTTAAATACTTAATTAAGACCACTGAACAAACGAAATAGTGAATGATTTTGGTTCTCTACTGCTTGACCAAGAACACTATAGTGATTTTTTCTTGTGTGTTTTAAAAGCCTCCAAAATGGTCAGTGAGAGTCAACTGATGAGAGAGTCCAAGGGAAAAAGTAGGACTATTAATTTGAAAAGGACTTTCTTTCTTCTTTTTGTATTCATTCACTCGTTCTTCGTTCATTGACTCCCTCAACAAACATTTACTGAGTTCTGGAGGTGCAGTGCCAGGTGCTGCAGGATACAATGATGAGAAAGATCCTAGCCTATCATATTATCTCTTTTCTTCCCGGCAACCACGATGTTACAGCCTGCTGTCATCGCCTCAGGCTGCAATCCTTTCAAAATCCCCTTAGCGCTCCTGACGCCCAAATCCCACCCTCTTCAAGTTGCGTTATACTCAGCTGTAGAAAAACATCACTTGATCAAGAGTGCTATATTGTTCATATTGATACCATTACCACCACCAGAAATAATAACAACAATGGTGATTAATAGTTATTATTTCTTGAGCTATTCACTTTATAAACTTTACCATCTTATTTTAATCTTCATTGTAACCATGAACAGTGAAAATAGTGTTTCATTTCATTCCCAACCATGATTGTTTACTGATAGAACGAATGTACATGCCTGTTGGGCACTGCACAGCTCCTCAAATCCTTGAATCATATTGGACATTATCACCCTCTGTTCCTGTTCCACATGGATTTCTGCAGGGTACTTGCTGTTAATCAGAATGACTGCTGAAAACCCAACTTTAAGAAGATATGACATCTTCAGAAGGAAGATGTGATAGATCTGATGCAGAAACTGTGAAGTGCCTGGAGCTAACAGTTCATACATTTGACAGATGTTGAGTATCACTGTGTTTCCCCACAGTCTCTACAATACCTGGCCACACCCCTGTGAATTTGCTGTGGCACCCCAAGATGCTTCTGTGCTCACTTTGGAAACTTTGGCCCTGAGTAGAAATAATCCCTCTTCACTTTTGCCTTTCTGTACTATTCATTTGGCACTTACACATTTTGCTTTGTATCCAACTTAATTGTATGCACAGGTTTCACATCTGCTCCGAGATTATCTTTATCCATAAGGTTCGTGGACCATTCCTTGCTGACGCCCCGACTTTCAAAAGTCATTTGAAATGCCTTTCATATTTCCCTATTAAAATTTAAATATCTTTTTAAACAGTGTGTATAGCTGATAAATGTTGCTAATTGATGGGGTATAGAAAACCAATCTTTGAATAAGTAAGAGATAATTTTGAAGGGGACATAGCCTTTCTTACTACCTGTGGTTTATTTACTTTTTTGGGGATAAGTAACTGTCTGCAAGTTCGAATGCACTGAATTCTGAATCACAGAAAAAAGGAAAATAATGTTATAATGCAGGTTAGTGTTTCTCTATGCCATTAATGCTATATAATGACTATGCCATTAATGATAATATTACTAATGATAGAGTAAAGGTAACTATTGGTGGAAATCATCCTTTGAAAAGAAACATTTAAGAGTAAATTATATTATGTTCTCCTTCAAGCATCTGTGTATTATTTTTGAAATCACTGTCTGAGGAAGTATGAAATAGTTCCTGTATTTATGTGTGTGTTTGTTTTCTTTATTTCTCTGTCTCTCTTTTTTCTTCTCTCTCTCTCTCTTTTTTTTTTTTTTTTTTTTGGAAAACTGGGGAGATAGATTTTACAATTCTTTCTGCTCTATAAAGTAAATATGCTTCTAATCAGTCTATTGATTTAGCTTCAATGTCATTTAAGAGAACGAAAAAGAAACTATTTGTGAAGTTTTCTTTCAATGAGTTAAAATGCTGACAGTTTCTAGCAAAACATACATACCCTGGGCTATTTGGCTGTAAAAATTCACATGATAAAAATTAAATGGAGAAATGAGATCAAGATTACAATGCATTTGGGTGAATTTCTGGCTAATTGCCATGTTTCTCTATTTTTTTTTCTGAAAGAGGGTCTTGCTCTGTTGCCTAGGGTGGAGTGCAATGGTGCAGTCATGGCTTACTGCAACCTCAAACTCCCGGGCCGATGTGATCTTCTTGCCTCATCCTCCTGAGTAGTTGGGACTGTAGGTGCTTACCACCATGCCTGACTAATTTAAAAAAAATTTTTTTTTTAGAGATGGGCTCTTGCTATGTTGCCCAGGCTACTCTTAAACTTCTGGCTTCAAGTGATCTTCCCACCTTGGCCTCCCAAAGTGTTGGGATTACAGGCATGAGCCACTTCACCTGTACTGTTTCTCTCCTTTTAGCATTTATTTCCTTTGACTGACTGAAATTTCAGTCCTAGCACTGGTAAGAGAATCAGTGCAGTAAATTAACTCCCTTTCAGACTATACTGAATTAAAGCACAAAGCAAACATTGGTGACAGCAGAGCCCTTAGTTACCTGCTGTTTCTCTGTCAGCTGAGGTCAGCTCTCCATTGATCCCATTCTCTTTGGTATTTGAATAGGTGCCCTGTGACCCATGTTCTCCAAAGGCTCCCTCTTCATCCTCCCTGTATGGGAATCCATTGGCGCTTCGGACAAGTCCTTCCCCTGCCCCGCCTTGATCCTTAATCTCAGATTGATGTGGGTGTGCAGATGCCTCTGTTAGTTGAGTTGAGGTCCAGTGAGGAGGCTTTGCTTCATCTTTCCGTTCATCTGCCATTCTTCAATGCCTTGTAACTTCTCCTGTAATTGGAAGAGGAAAAATAATAGCCATGACTTTGGGGAAATCTTATCCGATATTAGTAGTACCAAAATAGGAGAAATTTGTAGCATATCCAGTGGTTTTCTATGGCCAAAGATACATATACAATAACCTATGTTTAATATCAAGAGCTACTCATTGTTACACCTCCTTGGTTTTTATAGACTGTTTCTGGAATATTTATTCTTTTAATATAAATCACCATCATTCTGTGCCTATTCTTTTTTTTTATAACTAGTGTTTGGCATTTAGGTACACATCTTAATTAACTTATTAAAATATAATGACCATACGGTAGAGTCAAGAAATCCTTTTGCATAGACAAAATCTGCAGTATGAGAAAAATGGTTAGAAAAAGGTGGGAAGAGGAATGACAGAGGGAAAAATCTATGGAAAATTATTCCATGTACACTCTTAAAAACATGACTCCCAGTGAAACCTAGAAAAGATAATGGCCAAAATATTAGTCCTTTCAGTTTCAAAGGAGTTCAATTCAAGCCAGAGGTGAAAATGCTTTTCTGGACACTGTGAATTAAAAGAAAGACAGTTTTTACTCAATTTTTCAACAAACTTTCCTGAACATTTTCTATAGATTAAGAGGGAATAACATTTTCTATTAACATAAATCTTATGGAGAGAAAGGATGAGAGTGCAATATTAGGTCTATGTCCTACCTTTTGACATTATTTCACAGGTAAGTCAAATAAGAACTGGAAAAGTTAAATTATTGGCATATATCAGGAAGCTGTAAGTTATAGAAAAAAATGAATTAGTCCAGAGGAGGTATCTCATACATGTTATATGTGTGGCAGATATTGCACAACTTTCTTTCATAAGCTGATGCTACTAAGCTTAGAGATGTAATTGACAAGAGGTGATCTGCCACTCAGTTTTGGAAAGCTGTTGCCCGCAACATAGCCTCATTGATAGCTTATTGTCCCCACAGTAAGGGTGAGGACAAAGGCAATGACTGTCTTTGATGGAAACTAAAAACATCTTCCCTTTTTCAAAGATAACTCATGCAAAGACCTCCAAACAAAGAAAACAACAATTGTATTAAGACAAATCCACTTCTTAATACCAAGTTCTTTTTGGAGACATTACAAATAAATTAAATTGTTAAGAAAGAAAGCTCTCCTACTACATTACTAAAAAGCATTTGTCTGTTTTTTACTGAATTTTGATGCTATCCGCAGTTCCCTCTGTTTTTCTGTTCCTGTGTTCCCTCAGCTGCTTAAGTACAGTCTTTTGACTGAATCCAAATTTTACAAAACAAATCCTTATATATTTATTAATACATTTTTGTTTGTCTTTTATATTTTTATTTTTTTTTAAATGAATGTATTTAAAATACCAAAGAAAATAAGTTTCAATGAAATAATCCTCCCAGATTGACTAGCATAATTAGAACATTAGTAAGCCATAAGGGCTAAATTGATGGCTGCTACGTTCATGATTTAGTTCTAACTTCCCCTACCTGACACCACCTGGCGCCACTACCACACAAGGCTGGTTGGTGAGAGTTTATAGGGGTCGAGTACGTCAGTCTGTTATCAGCTTTTGACAGCGGTGCACTGTGTTTCTGTCTGAAGTCGAATTTGTGAATAGTTGCACAGCTCAATGGTGTTTTTTTAAAATTCTGCCTGCTTAACAGCCCATCATGTCAAAGAAGACAAGGAGAATGCTGAAGGAAGAAAAAAGATTTTTTTTAATTCTTTATTTTATTTTATTTTTATTTCAGGATATTACCCAGAAGAAAGAAAACAGATTTTTTAATGAGGATTGGGAATTGCAATATTGTCTTGTTTCTGCTAAAGATAAGATGATTTGCTTGTTTTGTGATATGTAATATCAACAGTAAAGAAATTCAATGCTTATCAGCATTATAACACTCAAAAGGATCATAAATATTTTAAATTAGAGGGAGAGGTGCAAAAAGTTGTATTGCAGAAATTAAAAAGTGAAAAGAAAAAGCAAAGACAATTCTTTCACGCAGCAATAAGATCTGGAAATAATGCCACTGAAGTAATGTATAAAGTAGCATATATACCCAGGAAAAGAGAAGGCATTCAGTGATGCAGATATTGTGAAAGAATGCGTTGGTGAAATTGCAGGATGCTTGGACCCTGATAACGTTTCAAACAACTGCCTTTTTCAAGGAGAACCATAACTGATTGGCAGCGTGCATTAGCCTTCAACTTAAAAGAACAACTTCATGTAATACTTCAAAAGGAAAATATATATTATTCAACTGCTTTGGATGAATCAACTGATGCTACTGACTTGGTGTAGGTTTTATACTTCATTTGGATCAAAATAGAAGATTTTCTTTGCTACAAAGAGTTACTCGCTTTGGGCACTCTTGTGAACAGAACATGGGTAATAGATATCTTCAACAACTTTCAAGATAAATGTCGTGAGTGTGGATTGCATTTGGTCCATTTAGTGAGTGTATGTACAAACAGTGTACCTTCCATGACAGGAAAACATATTCTTATATGGCCCAAACTATTTTGTTTACAGAGTAAACATTTTAAATAGAAAAAGTTTCATATAAAGGAGCACATGCCTTGTTAATGTAGCCTTTTATATTGATAGGCTCTATATTTTTTAGAACCGTTATAGCTTTACAAAAAAACTAAGCAGATACTACAGAGAATTCCCATGTACCTCTGCACACAATTTCCCCTATTTTGAATTTCTTACATTACTATGGTATATTTATTATAATAACAAACCAGTACTGATATACTGTTAACTAAAGTCCATAGTTTATTTAGATTACCTTAGTTTTCACCTGTCCTTCTATTTGGTTTCAGGATCCCATCCAGTATACTAGATTACATTTAGTTTTCATGTATCACAGGATGCTTGTTTATTGAAATTTTTCTGATTTTTTTTATGGTTAGTCTTGGGTTATGTGTTTTGGGGAGGAAGACCACAGAGTAAAAGTGTTCAAATAAACTTGGGAGATGCTAAGCTACATGGGTATGTATACTATGAGCCTTCGGAAAGCATTTGCTATGCTAGTTGACATTCGAATCTCAGGGAGAGGTAGTGATGTCCAAAGCACCCCAAACCAATTAGCCACAGAACCTTTTCCTGATACCATGTTTATTAACATCTCCAAGAGGATCTGGGAAATACTTAGGTTTCCACTTTAACTCATGTTTATCTCTGGGAGTTCTAGCCACTAGATATTCAAAGTAAATTAAAAAATATGAGCACCCACAACTCTCAGCTAAATTTGGCTTCATCCGTTCCCCACCCCTCACCCCCACCCTCACCACAGGACTTTCTGGAACAGATTTCTTAATGACCAAAAATCTTCATCTTGAGCCTAACAAACCAATGCCTAAAATGTGGAAAGCATTACATGGTAATAATCATCCACCGAAAATATTAAAATAATTTGTTACTAAGAGGCGAGGAATTTAAAAAGTGAATTCTTTAGTGTTTAGTGATTTAGAGTTTTGGATTTTTTTTAAATTAATCAGTACAAACTAATTTTGGAAAAGAAAAGGGCTGACTAGTCACTCTGATTTCACTTTAATAGCAGAGGCACAAACTAATCTAATTTATTACCTAAAACAGTATCACCGGGCTTCCTGATAAGACTATTCAGTATAATACTCCTTCTCCTTAAAATGTATGCAGATTAATCAGATATTACTTTCTAATTTGCTGGGCTTTTGAAATGTACATAGTCTAACCATCTATTAAGTGGTAATCATTTTAGGAGATTTTCAAGCTAGGATTGGCATTGCTCTGACAAACCTACTTTGACAGAAAATACGACTTGGAAAGATTGCCTCTGCTCTAGGGAAAAGCTTGAACAAATGGAGACACTATTTGTCCACACTCGTTTATAATCAAACATGATGTTATTAAAACACCACCCATAGGATGATAAATTTCACTTAGATTTCTAAGCAAAGTTTTGGGGTCACATCATCTTCCTTGTTCAAAATGCTATTTTCAACATAGTTAAAAATGATCACAGACTCCTTTAATTTCTTCTTCCTGATATAATATTATTTTTACTTGAACCTCTTTGAAAACCATGTGACTGTGGAATTAAAGATTACAAAAAAGCTAAGAAAAAAAGCAAATCCTCTCCAAATCTACATAAAAATATATCTTGTAAGGTACCAGGAATTGTAACATTCCATTCCCACTGTGTAATGGAAAAGATTCTCTTCTCTTCAAATTGCAAAATATCACAGATCTCAACTATTTCTAACAGCCAAACATCAGGGCATCCCCCACACAATCTCTGGTTTGATAAAGCAAGCTGAGAAGCTACCTGAACTCTTCTCCCTCTTCCCTGCGAAGCCTGGCTTGATAATGTGAGCACGGAAATCTAAGACCACGATGTTGGTTTACAATTTGTAATATATTGCAGTGGGACTCTTACCTGTTAGGACTAAACACCAATGCCAACATGAATGGGGATATCATTATCTGTAATAGGGATTTTTTAAAAAGAAATATAAGTTGTTCAAATTTCTATTTATATTAGGATGAGATACTTCACTTGACTTTATCAAATCATGACTATTAGGTTACATGCTACAGGGCCCCAGTATTCTTTCCAATTAAGATAAACAGTTTGGAAAAAAAAGTAAGAGAAAATCTCGTGCCACCAGAAATGTTAGTCATGAACCTGAGTGGTGAGCTTTAATCTTTGCTACTCTTGTTGTAAAAATAGTTTCATCTTGGTATTTGAGAGTTCTCCAAGGACAGATCTATTTCTTCTTCTAAAAGAAACTAAACCTTCAATCCTTAAAATTCCAGCTTTTTCTCTCAATAAACCTTAGATCTGGTTCTCCCATTCTATTGTCCTTGGCAAGAGTATGCATGCTTTTCATACCAACTTCTGGACCACTGATCACTGCTACACTCAGATTAATTTCACTGATGGATAATTACGAAAAACATAAGATTCTTTAATATTTGTTGATCTGTCGTTAACCTTTGACTCCAATAACATGAGCCAAATTATGAGATTTGGCATTGATCAGATTCTAACCTATTGGAGATTCAACCTGCATCATATCAGCATAATAAACTGCTATAATCAGAATAAAACAGTTGTTCTACAGATTAAATCCAAAGTTAAAATGGTATATGCATTAGTTTCTAGCATATTCAACACATTTAAAATGTGTCAATTTTGTTTCGAGGTAGATTTAATGCATACATGTTTAATATTGCAGAGTAAAACAAGTACTTTCCTCCATATTAATTAAAAGGTTTTAGTAGCATGAATTATGAGTTTCACAAGTAACCAAATCTCTTTATTAATTATAGGTAAGAAACAGAAGCGATAGAAGAAAGAGAAAGCAAACAGAAATGTGGAAGGTAGGACAACAGTAACAAAAAGAACAGAAGAAAGAACAAAAGGAAACATCCAGTTCAACATCAAACACGGTTATCATGGCAAAACTTCATTCATTGCTCAGGACAGATGTATTCCAATTTTCAACTATTTAATAGAAAATTATTTTTCTAATATAATAATTAATGTAGGCTCTTGTAAACTCATTTCGTAGCGAATGGGTAGGTCTGTCAGTAATCACTGTTATTACTTATCGGATTTCTAGAGTATTGATTACAATACCAATAACTGCATTTCTACTGCAATGAAATTTAAATGCATCTGCTTTCAAAATTTTCCAGGCCTAATATTGTAATATTCTGTGTTTCAAAACTTTGGGATTTTACTTGAGAACCTGTCTAGATAATTAAATAAATTGATTTTTTGTGTGTGTCAGAAAATATTCGGACTTGCACACAGGCGAGTGCAAGTCTGTACAAATCTGTAAAATCACTATTGACATGTTGACTTTTGAACATGATTGATCCTTATATAAGTATCACAATATATTACATAACACAATAAATTAATGTTTTGTTTTTTGTTTTTTTTTGTTTTTGTTTTTTGAGACAGAGTTTCACTCTGTCGCCTCTGCTGGAGTGCCATGGTATCATCACAGCTCACTGCAACCTCCAACTCCTAAGTGATCCTCCTGACTCAGCCTCCTGAGTAGCTGGGACTACAGGCATGCGGCATGACGCCTGTCTAATTTTTTCTATTTTTAGTAGAAATGGGGTCTCACTCTTGCTCTGGCTGGTCTGGAACTCCTGACCTCAAGCAATCCTCCAGCCTTGGCCTCCTAGAGTGCTAGGATTACAGTCGTGAGCCACTGCGCCTGGCCAATAAATTAACTTATATTAGAATTTAAAAATAGGATAGCATGTATTTTTCTTATTTATAATAATTTTTAGACTATCAGGTAATGCATCTGTTCCTACGTTTTCCCTTAATTACCAGAAACTTTAATGCTCTGCAGTATTTACCTCACTCTAAGTCTTTGGTGCTATATTCTGTCCCTTATTTTATATATAATTAGTTATAAAACATATCAAATCTTTTCTGAAACCAGGTAGGCTATAGATCATAAATAAATAACTGTACATACTGCCTTCCAACATTTTACTTTAGGGTATTGTTCTCTTGAAAAAAAGACATAATATTATTTAACACACAGTAGCTCTTATGTTTTGTATGTAAAATATATGAAGTACAAAATAGACATCAATATTTTCCACATAAAATGTTTCATAAAACTAATATTTTAGACCTTTTAGATAGGTTATAGGTTAATAAATTCTACTTGAAAAATCTGATTTGTTAGAATAAATAACATTATTTAGTTTTTTAAAAAAGTATTTCTTTGTTCATCTTCCTTGGGATAGTCTTTTAATTATCATTCAAGCAAACACTGCTAAATAAGTGAATAATAATTTTAAAATGACAAATGACTTATATATTGGGATGGCCAAATCATATACTTTTGTTGGTTTCCTGTAAGTGTTATAAAACTGTGCTCATTAAAACCTAATACATTTAACAGCTGGTTTAATAAGAAGCCTTTTCACCTGGACCTCCATCTATTGTTGGATTGCCTAAATATTTCACATAAGAAAAATTTTGATATATTCTGATGGTTCCTGAATTTTGTTTTTTAGAGCAAATAACAAATAGTTATATTTGTTTAAGTGAACCGAAAAGTAGTTCCTGGGCACATATGCCCTGAGGGCTTGCAGATACAAGAAAATAAGGTACAGCTGTTATATTTCCTGCACTATTTAAAGGGAAGAAATAAGAAGTAGACAGAAATGCCCAGAAGAAAATGTCCTTGACAGCTCTGCCACCAATCTGAGCTATTGATGAATTTATTTTCTCTGGGCAAGTCCAGGATTAAGGATGCAAATCAGAGATACATTTTACTAAAAAAGAAACCATTTTCTAATTTTATACCTACTTAAACATTTAGAGT
The DNA here is from genome assembly GCA_963575035.1 of Avahi laniger. Classification (NCBI taxonomy): domain Eukaryota; kingdom Metazoa; phylum Chordata; class Mammalia; order Primates; family Indriidae; genus Avahi; species Avahi laniger. The sequence continues at coordinate 109,579 of CAUYSK010010705.1, forward strand.
TTTTCATATCTTGCTCTCAAAGTTTGAAAAGCGTTATGCAAAATTAAGAGGCACACAACCTAAACATGATAGTAACAACAACAAAAAACTATCAAAACACCATTTAGTCATAAATTGGGCTCCAAATATTTGCTGAATGTTGAATGAGTTAATTATCAACCCCCTACCTTGATGTAAACACAGGGTGAAAGGTTCTGTCTACTGCGGATGTTTAGCCAATAATACCCTGAATGAGCAAAAGGAGAATGGTTTTGAATATAATTTTCAGGGCTGTTGTGGTACAAGAACTAGAACTCAAGTTCTAACTCCACTTGGAGTTAGAAAATAACACCAAGTAGAACAAACTGCTAGACCTGAATAAAGCCTAGTAGACATAATAGAGAACATATGATATATAGGTTTAGAAATGTCTTTAAGATAAACTATTTCAACTCATCTCAGAAAAGGTTTTAAAATCATGAAACTGAAATGCTGTTTGGTCCTCATCCATTCCAATGTATCTTGAAGTGATTTCAGCCAATTACCTCCAATACAGATCTAAAAAATTAGAATTTCTACGTGTGGGGCTTGCAAGTTGGTATTTTAACAAGCTCAGCAGATGACTCAGATGTGCTAAAGTTTGAAGACTAGAACTTTCAGCCAAGTCTGCTCCATAGGACTTCAGAAAAGAATGAGGAGTGATAGAAATACACACATGAAACAGTGCTGTAGAATAATGGAAATCAAGGGTCAAGACAATTATGTTGATGGTCACATGATCATTCTCACAAATATAAGTTGACCCTTTCACTTCCTTTGCTCAGGACATTGATGATGAGTCGCTGGAGTCCAGTCACAAGATGGACTGCTTTTATTCTAGCCTAGAGGAAATAAAGCAGCTCTGTTTTGCCTAATTTTACTTGAAAGAAGCAGAAATATCTTAAAAGGACATTTAAAATTATGTTTTATCTATGGTAAAAAGCAAAAAAAAAACAAAACTCTATGTTGTGAAAACAGTGACTAGTCAGCCCCTGGTCAGTTTATCCACATCTTCAAATTGTCTTTAGAATATTTGTTTTAGACACTCCTTGGCATTCATTCATGGTTCATGACAGAAGTATGCTTGCTTAAAATATCTCAAACTGAGTCATGATTTTCTTCAACTGTTAGATCAGATCATTTTGGGGATGGGTGTAGGGTAATAGACAGGGTACGAATGTGTGGTGGACAATTCTGAATTTGTAAAACTCTCAAAGAAGTAATTGAATGATTTAGTATCTAGATAATTGAAACGTGTGCTGAAAATGTCGTTAAGTAGAGTAGAAGTTTTCCTCGTGGGATTTCCACATAACCACAAACCTCAGTGTTTTTCTTTGGATTACAATATTAGGAAGATCACAAAGCACAGAAATAGTCACTGATGATAGTTATTACTAGGCAGCATTAACCACTCTCAAAAATTGGCAAAAGGAAAAATAATGAAGTCTTGGAAGACCTAAGGGAAAAATACACTGTGTGCCAGATAGGCATGTCTCCATTTTTATAATGTGCTTGGCACAGAGAGTTCTAGAATGTTTTCTGTGCTGCGTTCTGCCCTATCATCATGCAATGTGCCAGTTCAATCAAAACACTGGGTTTATAATTGTACACTGCTACAGATCCCACGATGAACAAAAGAATATAAGTATGTAACACAATTAAGCATAAGAATATTGTTTCTCTTTTCCATGCAGGCTCTGTTTTCCTTTATACTATTACTACCCACGTCAGTACCACAAAATAGAAATTTTTGTTTTGATCTCTAACAGTATTAGGAGTTTATGTAGAATCTATACCTTTTCTTATACATTCTGAGGAGTTCTAAGCTTAAATATTTGTTGATGAGCTGTTTACAACCCTGTATTCTTCCTCTTTGTCTTCTATGCAAAACTGAGGGAAGGATTCTTCATGACATGAAACAGCTAAGCTGTAAATCCAGACATTTGCTTCATGTCTTCTCTGCTTTTATTCATGCTGGCTGTAAAATAGCCATAAGGATGACTCAGTATTCATCACACACCATGACTAATAAATAATTAGTATGAAGAAAGTTGGTGGGTGCATAATACATTATTTCTGATGATGATGGACACAGAATACAAAACCAGCCAGTGTTAGGTTATTGTTAGAATTGGACATGATAATACAAATAAAGTACAATTGCAGCTAAGGTGAAAGTACTCAATAAATACTACTTATTATTTGTCATTATTTTATGGTTTTTATTTGAACATTTCCAGCAAAACGATCCAGTGCATAGTTTGCCAAATACTGAAAAACTAAGGCCAAAGAGTGTAAATTATGTAACCAAATTAGAACTTCCAGGGAAACATGGAATGAGAAGCCAAATCCCTATATCCACTCTACTGCTTGCTGTTTCACCAGCAGTGAGATTGGCAGAAGAGGGTTGGAGCTAGACAGAGGATTTGGTCCAGATAACAACACTGACTTTGTGAACCTGTTCCATTGGTAACAACTAACCATACTGAATCGGGCAAAGTTCTTTATGTGACATGATTATAGAGAACTAATAAGTATGTCATATATGTATCAGAAATAAATGATATTTAAAATGCTCTAGAGCTTTAGCTTCTACTAATAATATTTAATTTAGGACCAGCACTGAGATACTGGAGATACTGTAGAAAAATTAGTCTATTTCCAAACAGAAAATTAGGCGTGAATCTTGGTTCTACCATTTACTAGATACATAAACTTGGACATGGTGCTAAACCTGAGTGTTAGTTTCATAAGCATGTAACTAACTATTGAACAAATAAATTCTGACCCCTACATTGGTATTTTTCTTTTAATATATAAGGAGAAATTCAATCACAATACTTCTAAGAAAATTTTTCTTAAATAAGCCTAAGTTTAAGCATCAGGAAAAAAAGCTTAGGAGGGAAATTGCAATTTGGATTTTGACAATTAACGGTTTTGTTTTAAACTTTTTCCAGTTTGAAATTTGCTTCAAGACTTGTCAGACTTTGTTCAATGTCACATAACAAAATATTGTCAAAGTAAATCTCTGGGCACAAATTTGAGGAATATTCTATAGAATTATAAATATTCCACAGGAAAATTTAGACTGTAAGTATTTAATTGCACCACCGCAGAGTAAAGATCCGTGGGTTCCATTCACCTAAAATCCATAATATAGGGAAGGCACTGGCTGGGCTCCTAAAGTGGCTATAATCTAAAAATAATAATCAGTACTCAAGGACTAGATATTTCAGAGATTTCCTTATAGGAGGCTGTAACAGAGTCATGATTCAGGAGAATTTGGAGGCCATGCTACATATCACAAAAGAAGATGCTAGAATTAAACACAAACAAAACCCTAAAAGTTAGACAAGAAAATGGTAGTCATAAAAAGAAAAAAAAAAGGACAGATAATTGAAATTGGAGAATGTATTAGAGCTTAAATTCAGAATGAGTGGGATCTGTATTTGGTTGAGACAGAAGGAAGAATAAAGTCCTGGGGAATTATAAGCAAGATATCATTTGTTCTGTTTCCTGCTCTTTATGGGATCAGCTCAGTCCCTTTATCTTCTGATGAACAACTCTCCCTCCACAAGTGCAAGCCATCTGACTGAGGCTCTCCCTCTAACATGTTCAGATTAAAATTTCATTCCAAATATAGTAAGTGCATATGGATTTACGGCATAATCAATCATAGCATATGGGTTTTTTTTTTTTTTTTGCATTTCTTTGAACCTTACGCACTCCTCGTCAGTGGATGTGTTCAAGTAAAATGCTGAATGACAATCTTATCATGAATATTATAGAATCAATTCTGTTTTTGACTGATGCGAGGCTGGGCTATATGACTGCCAAGATGTCGTCCAACTCCAAGATTACAAATCTTAATTCACTAAGCAATTAATTGTTTAAAGAATGTCTCTAAAACATTAACAGAAACTTCTATTTTTCAGGGAGTACGGAACACATTGGGAATACAGGAAAAAATATGTAACTAGCCCTATGTTGAAGGAGGTCACAGACAAATCAAGAACGAAAATACAGGGTGGTGCGTACTGTGATGGAGATAAGGACAGGAAGTTGTGGAGGTACCTGAACAGCTGCCACCACATGGCCAGCAGGAGGGTTAGCCAAAGAAAGGACAAGGAGATTTCTAGGAAGAAAGAGCTGAATGACCAAATCCCATGTTTTTGTTGTTTTGTTTGTTTTTAAGACTTGGGCTAGGCAATACCTTCTAGAAAGATACTGCAATGAATACTCTTTCTGCAACCTCAGAACTCCAGCCTTTACTTTGGGTCAAAGGTTTCTCACTATTCTGTCTATCTCTCTCATGAGGTTATGATCTCTTAGAGGAAGGGCTGTGTTTATTTTATCTATCTGTCTATCTATCTATCTATCTATCTATCTATCTATCTATCTATCTATCTGTCTCTGTCACCCAGGCTGGAGTGCAATGGCATGATCATAGCTCACTACAGCCTCAAACTCCTGGGCTCAAGCAATCCTCCTGCCTCAGCCTCCTGAACAGCTGGGACTACAGGTGAATGACAGCACACCTGGCAGGGCTGTGTTTAATGCACCTATGACCTCCAGCACCTAATACAGTGTGTGGCACAGAGTAGGCTCAATAACAAATGTTTACTAAATGAATGAATGAAAAGCATGTAAAGTACAAAATCGTTCACCATGGTCCAGAGTGAAGCAGGGTGGAGGGTCGGGGGAGAGGCTGACAGGCAGGCAATGGCAGAATTGTAAAGGGATGCAGTCAGCCAAGCCCAGTCTCTGTTCTGAAGGCATGGGCCACCCATGAAGGATGCGAGAGGAGGGAGTGGCATACTGGAGTTTATTTTTTAGAATGATTGATCCAGCAATGGTATGAAATGTGAGTTGGAAGAAGGCAGGACTAAAGATAGAAACATTTCTTAGAGACAGTTGTTTTGAAAGGGGCACATGGACCCGAGTGATGGCAGTGTGATTGGGACCAAAACGAGGGACTAGATTCTATGTTTGAAAAATAAATTAATTAAAACAAAACAAGACCTAATCCTCAAGTTAAATAATCTATTTAATAAATTTCTTTTAATGGACTGTCTTATAGTGTCTGTATTTAACTTATCCATCTACCATCTATCTACTTACATAACTTTATTATCCATATGTTTGCTGTGGGAAGAGGAATGATAAAATATCATGTTTTATACTATTTTGACAAGTTTTTACCTCACTATTTTTTTGAGTTCAGTTTGTGGTCCAATCACATATCATATTCTAAAGAGTTTCTTTTCATTAAATTTTGTGCTGTTAGGATATATTTTACTTAACTTTTAATGAGCAATGCAAGATGGAATCATTCTTTCCTTGTTGTTGCTCAGTGCAAGTCCCATAAGTGTCTTTTAGATACCACTTTTTTCTTCAGATGTGACAGCAGGTTACAGAGAAATAAGAACCTGGTCAGGACTGCATTCACATGATGACACATTGAAACAGGGAAATGGAGAATGTTGAGAAAAAAACAGAGAATCTAAATGACTGAAGACCTGGACCTTTGTTTGAGAAGCATTGATTTACAAATTGCTTTAACAAGCATGTATTGAGACTTCATTTAATTTTAAGATTGCTATCAATCCATCAATTAATTTGTTATGCTTTCTAGCATCTTATATACCAGCTTTATATCAGGAATTGTGTTAGGCACTAGGAATATAATGATGATTAAGATATGGACTCTGACCACAAACTGCTTACACTACGTCGAGGAAGGCAGATGTGTTTGAAAAATATGCATTACAAGATAACAGTACATGCAATAATAAGAAGATGAAACAGGTGTTACAGAAATATAAACCTTCTGAATCGTACGTATTTAAAAAGACAAATGTATGGACGCAAAATATTTGCATTATGTGCATTGAAAAATATACTAAACAACTATACCTATGCCAAGTAAAAATCTAGTTAATTATATTAAGTACTAATTTTTTTCTAGAGAAAGGTAAAATATTATTCATATATAAGTAAAGTATGAGTCTCATAAAACAGAGCAATTTCTTTTCTTTCTTTCTTTTTTTTGTTTTTGTTTTTGTGTGTGTGCTCTGTTGTGCTGTGTCCACTGCTGGCTGTAATCGTGCGGCAGAGGAATTCTGAATTAAGTTAAAAGTAGGCTTGTTCACTGTATCAGTTGAGCTGGGCCAAAAAGGGAGCAAACAGAATCCTTATCCTTTGAAATTCCCTCCAGTTGGATCAGACTTCACACACCGTTTGACTTATCTCTTTGAGCAGATTTATCTTCGTGTAGTCCAGAGTGACTCCTAGAAATCAGGTCAACTTTCATGGCTTGTTACTTGTAGTTAGCCAAACTTCTGGAGGGATATTATTCGATATAAATTTGCTAAATCCTCCAGGCCTGAAATTTATATAATTAGTCTATATTTATGAGATGTTAAAAAATTGAGCTGGAAAAAATATTCAAGTAAACAAATTGCCATAATTATTAATTTTTCTGCAAGGACAAATATTCCAATCTTGTATGTAGCTGTCTTAATGTAAATATAGACACCAATGTGTCACTATTACATGGTGGACCTTCAGGCAAAAACAGTACAATATAAAAATAGACCCATCATATGCAAGTCAGGCAAATAGGACCTGGCCAAGAGTGAATTTTAAAAAAAATGATTTGGAACATTAAAAACTTAATTTTAAAATGAAACACATTTCTAGGAAAGTCACAAAAAGTTAAAAGAGGCATATTAAGCTTTTAATATACTCATTGTGTGGCATTTATTTTTTATTAAATCTAATACATCTAACATTTCATCGTACCCATTCCAACAGTAAAGGATAGGAACTTTATGTTTTTTAGTGGCAGTAGGAAGTGGAGAAAGGAGACAGGTGAGATCAATGAAAAACCTCTGGGGACGTGGTTAGAGGTGTTACCAGAGATGGCATCCCTGAAAAGGAAAGAGAGAAAGGACCGCTGTGGACAGACTGCTCCTTTCAGTTCTGGGATTTCAGATAAACTGAGGAAAGCAGAACATGGTAGCAGTAAACCTGCTTGCAGAACTAACATGGGAACTTCATTCATGTAGGCTCTAAGGTTTTGTCCAGCATTCTGTGATTTTTGGATTTGTAATGCTAAATCCAAAAATTTACCTTAATTTTTTTTTTTAGGAACAATGAATAGGAAAATCTGGAGAATCTTCCTGTCTCTGCCACTGCTAATCTATAAAACATTTTCTGAAATTCTTCTCAATTCCACACTGAAGAACTTGGGTACAGAAGTAAATCTACAGACTAAGAAATGGCCCCTCAGCGACAGGCAGCATATGAACTATTTCTACATGGTCTTTATTTTTAAGGCTGAAAATAGAGGTCGTTTTGAAACACAGAAAAGATCTTGGAATTTACTTACTAAGATTTCTTAAACCCTTAGACATTGGTAGTTATACTGAGAAATATTTTTCTCATTATTTCTAAAAGCCTATAAAGAAGGTGATGTACTATTCTAAAGGAGAAATGTCAGACTCTGGCACTCGATTGGAGGAGGGGGGCAATGAGATGTTCGGATGACGATTCACAGATCTCCATTTGGCTAATTTTATGGGGAAACTGTACTCCAACTCCACTTATGGCCAGTTCTTGATGTTAGATAAGAATATTGCAAAGTGTTTGATGGAAACAGATGGAGAAAGCAACATCTTCACCCAAAGAAGTATGGGAACAAAAGAATTTGCTTTCTAGATTTTTTCAAAATCTTTTATTTGCTAAATTTAGAAAGTAGATCAAGGAGAGGAAACTCTCCAAAGTTAGGTTAGGAAGTTCAGAATTAAGCCATGTAAAAAATGTGAACTCAAGATATGATCAAGAAACTCAATGATATAAGAAAGCTCTATATAACTGCTTTTCTCCAAGAAAATGGCCGTAAACAACTGTCATTTACTTTCACATCAGACCTGTACTTCCAGCTGGGCATTTTGGTTGAGGATTTACTAGGGAGCAAGATTTGTTTTCATCTTTCTTATCACTGCCTCTTTTTGCTTTATCTATTTTTCTTAAAAAGAAATCAAATTAGAATGAAATGTTAAAACTAAAATGATATTCCACGGCTGGCATTTTAATCATAGAGGCAAAGGGAGACAGACATAAGAGATATTTTCTTGGTAAACTCAGGATAACTGAAATCATGATATATACCTAAATCTCCTTTTAGACGCCATACATCTTTAATGTAAAGGAAGCCAAAATTCCTTAGGAAAGAGTAAAAGTCTTTTCAGGACAACTTATAAATAAGGCAGATAATACTTCACTCATCTTTATCTAAACGAAAATAAAAAGTAAGGCAAGTGCTCAATGCACAAACAGTAGAAGAGAGAAATATGAGATTAGAAAATATTCTCTTCTGATGGTGAAATTTAACAATATCTATTGAACACCTAATATGTCAGAGACAGAACAGTAATGGTTCAAGATGCTGGGGATATATAAATACCAGCAAGACACAGCTTTTGCTCTTAATGAGCTATTGAGAGAAACTAACATGTCAACAACATTCAGTTAAGTGACAATATGATAAATCCTACAACAGAAGTAGAAAGGAATTCTACAGAAGTTCTGAGGAAATATGAAAATCATGGAAGACTTTCAGATTGCTGAAATTTGCTTTCAATCTTAAAGAGCATTCATGGTGGACAAGGGAATAATTCTACAGACAAAAAACTGCAACACAAGACACGGGGATATGAAAGAACTGAATACATGCTGAAAAACAACAGGATGTTTTAGAATGCCAGAAACAGAAGTAGTGGAAAATGCTGCATGAGACGGAACTGTCCAGATGATAAAGCCGTTCTTTATCAGGCTGTGTAGTATAAATTTTATCATTATTAATGGTATACCACTGAAAAACTTTAAGTAGATGAATGGGAAGATGAGACAGAGAAAGGGTTGTAGAAGGTTATGATCAGAAACAGGAAAAGTAGATTGGTAGTCTACTTGCATCAATCAATTAGAGAGCACATAAGATTTTGAATTAAGGTAGTAGCAATAGTGGGACTAGAGCCAAGGAAAAGATATATTTATTTTGAGGCACAGGGATGTCTTTCAACACGCCCAGATCATACCGAATTGCTGTCCTCACGAAATTTACATCTTAATGCAGTAATCTTACAGTAACAAAATATCTAATTAAAATTTTAATACTTAATATTTAATTTAATATTTCATATATTTAAAATAAAATTTAAAATGCGTAAAGCAAAGCAAGAGAAAGGCACTGTTTTCAGTACAGTGATCAGGGAAGCATCTCTGAGGCAGTGACCTCAGAAGAGAGATTCGATGATGTGAGGTGCTGGTTATGCAAAGAACTAGGCTAAGGATGTTTCAGGAGGTGAGGAGGGCGCTGTAAGCACAGAGGCCCTAGGATGAGAGTGAGCTTCATGTGTTCGAGGCTGACTTGGAGTGAAACACAAGAAGAGTGCTATGAGCCGGGTGGTGGAGGATCCTGTGGGACTTGGTCAAGAGTTTGGATTAATTTCAAAGTATCATGGGAAGTCTTTGCAGGCTTTTAATCAGGGTAATAATAACCATTTAAAAGATCATATGGATGCTCTGTGGAGACCAGAGCACAGTGGGGGAAGGGTGGGAACCAGGAGTCCAGGTAGGGGACACCACAGCTGTCAGCTGAGGAGATGATGGTGACTCCAATGACAGGGATGCTAAGTGAGAGAATGAGAAGTTGATAGACTCTAGGTGCCAGAAACAATAGTTGCAGGATTAAACTATAGTGGAAAAAATAAAGTCAGGAGGTTTTTTTAGATATTCTTCATGTACAACTATTTTAAACTATGTAATGTAATCACTCAGCTCTGCCATGAGAAAATTTTATAAAAAACATACATCGGTGTGTTATTTCCCTGCAAAGCTCATTGAAAAATTTCCCTGTCATGTTTCATTCAAACAACACCTTTGTAGTATATATTTAAATAATCTATAGATGTATGTGTATGTGGAGATATTATATATAAACGTGTATATTTATGCTATACTACTATATTTTTCAATTCTATTACTTATAGGCATGTATATATTAATATAGTATTTTATATTACTGTATTTTTCAATTTCTCTTGCTTTTAAAATAAAATTTCCTTTAGGATTCTTAGGTTCCAAAAACAAGACTCACTCCAGTTATAAACACTGCCAAAAGGAACACACAAGCCTAAAACAAGAAGGCTTACACACTGCTTCCCAGTAGGAAGAAATTCCTAGCACTGCAGCAATCTGTCTGTGTTAGAAAAAAGGTCTTTTTGATTGTTTTGGCCCTTTGCTCTTTATTCAGGATTAATTACTACTGGATCTTTCCTAGAGCTCTGTTCACAATGGTTTTAAATGACTCAAGCTTTGGCTCCCCCTCACTAAAGTATTTGCTCTAGTGAATTCTAAATTTCTCTTACAGAGACTACAACTGTGTCAGAATCAAATGCCTTCTGCAGTAATTGCTGAGCACATGCTACAACTGAAGTCCTTGACATTCATTAAAAAAAGTGGAAGGGGTGGGTGAGGAAAAAAAGGGTAAAAAAATCACAAGAAATTGTCAGGTTTAGGTAAATCATTACACTTTTTAGGAAGAAGGATTTGACTGAGACACTTGGAAGACATCAGCCTCCAAGTTCAGCCATGTTAGGTTTTTGCTAATCGCTGAATATTCTCACACAAACTGAAGAAGTATCAAACGGACTTTCCTTATATACTTGTAGAAAAAACCAGTTTGGGGTGGTTTTCTTCATTTTAAAATGCTCTCTGATGTCATGAGAACTCAATTAAATATCCAGCTACTCTCAGAGAGAAAAGGAGCTTTAACTTTCTAGGAAACACCAGTGATCACACCACTTACTGCGATGCAGTATTTTCAACAAAAACCAAGCATTCCACAGTCATGGGAAACTGAAATTCCATTACAGAATTACTTAACAGATAAGTTGATTTTGTAGAATCTTAGCCAAGAGAATACCTTTTATACAACACTGTGACACACTATTCCATTCATAAAATAATCAGATGTATTGCTATTCTCCATATAAATAGCAACGTTTACCACTGTCCAAATAAACAGAAATATGATGTGAGGGTTATGTGTGATTATGCGAGTTTATCAAAACATCAAAATTCTTTGAACATTTTTGCAAAAATACCAACTCTGGATTTTTTTTTCCTCAATATTTTACTTTTACTCTTTATTTTTCCTTAAAAGGGCAGACATCCTTCTTCATTACAAAGTGAGTTTTTATTTGACCATTCCAATTCATGTGTTTTTATAATGAATTCTGGAAACTCGTCAAAGTCCAAACATTTATTTTGTTCCACAATGAAGCTTTCTACATTTATCAACCAGCTGAATCCCTTGACAAGAAGTTACTGAAGAAAACCAAGAGCAGTAATAGGCACTATGCTTTCAGCCATTGTCATTTTGCACACACTGATTATTCCTATAAGGAGAGTTTTTCAAAATACCTGATTTCTGTACCACCATAAGGATTAATTTGACAAACTAGTATATCTCATACATTTATTATTTTAACATGATATTGAAATTATGATTCACAATTTTATCTCTGTGGTATAATTGACATCTATTTCTGCCATGGCTTGAGCTATTTGATCGAAATGTTCAAATGTATTAATCCATAGACAGATTTTCCCTTGGTATAACAGAGACTACTAGTAGTTTACTGAAACCTTTTTTCCCCCTTTTCCCTGAGCACATAGTGAGAGAGTGAGAGTATGTTTCCTAACCTCCCTGGCCATTAGGTGTGTTCGTATGACTGAGCTGGGACCAGAGGCATGTGAGCAGAAGCGATATGTACACTTCTAGGTTTGGCCCATATACAACTGACATCTGCTCCTCCTTGGTCTCTGCCCTTTCCACCAGCTGGAGGCAGACAATGACAAAGCAAAGCCACCCAGGGAAAAAGTACTGATCCCTTGTTAACTATGAGGAGGACAACCAACCTTCTAACCTGAACATCCAGCTTAGACTATCAAGTGAGCAAGAAACAAAGTTATGACACATTTCTAGATCTATCTGTTACACAATTAGCTAATCCTAACCAATAGAGACTTGGTTTAAAAAAAGGTATAATGAGATTTTCCAAGAAATGGATGGGTCTAATAGCAGTAACAGTATTAAAGGAAGCACATTCAAGTAACTGTCGCCAATTTATTGCCAGCACAGCAAATCCCCGACAGCAACTAGAATACCTTGTGGGAGTTGGAGTGGGAGGAGTGAGAGAGCAAACTTGAGGAAAGAGCATTTCCTGCCGCTCTTACTAAATTACTCCATCCGTGCCCTTTTCTGGTGTGGCTGGAGCAAAGGTGGCTCAGCTTCTAGCTTGGTCCTTTTGTGACAGCTGCTTTCTGGACAAGGTAGGGACCCAATTTGCAATCACTTTCAGAGAATCTCAGGACAGTTTGATGTTTGTCAAGGGAAACGCTCGCTTTCCCGAGATGGAAAAAGAAGCTTTACACAGGGTCAACTTCCTGTTTCCGCCGTCCCTCTTTGTCCACCCTCATTATTGCCACCTTTCTTTAGAGGAATAGGCAGACTTCATTTTTGTTAACATTAATCTCTCTATTTGTTCTTTAACATTATTTTTCCTGCTTCCTCCAAAATTTTGTTCTGTTAAATATCCCCTCATGGTCTCACAGTGCCAGCTCATTTGTCCTTTTTCTCTTACTTTCTGACTAACAACATACTCTGTTTTCCTATCCAATACGAACAACCAGCCACACACACACGAGAAATGACAATAAAATAATAATCAGCACCATAAATCGTATTTTGTAAATCTGCTATCTCAAGGCTATAGCTCGTTTCTTTTCACCTCTTTAATCCCACATTTATTTATCACCTACTCACTCTTTCATTTACTCAATAGCAACTATTAACACCGATTTATTAAATATTATTTTGTTTCACATCTAATAACATGGTTTCTGGAGACATAAATAAGGAAAAGATGAAATTTTTACCTTTGAGGACTTCACAAAACTGGGGAGAAAGACAGAAATGGGAATAATATACCAAGATGATTTTTCTGTAGTCCGGATACATCTAAAAGGCTATGGATGCCCCTCATTGCCCAAAAGCACAATTAATACCACGTTTTAGGACTATAGAAAAAAATCTTCATAGAAGGAATGACATGTGAATTGAACCGACATAGGCATTTGTAAGGCAGACAAGAGGAACATAGGTATTTAGCCAGGAGTAACGGAAATAACAAAGGCAATTGTAACATGAGAAAAACATGGCCATACAAAAAAGAAATAGTAAGTTGACGCAGCAATGAGTAGCCTGCTGTGATTAGAATGAAGGAAAGTGACTGAGTAGGAGGGAGAGACTGGAGATTGTCCAGAAACTGCTGCTTTGAATCCTGTTTTGAAAGGTCTTTAATGAGTTTGGACCTTTACACTATAGGAAAATTTTAAGTAGGAAAATGAAATGATCTGATGTATACTAAAAATTACACAGTGGCAGCATGGAGGAAAGTCAGCTTACCAAAGAGTCAGGAAAAAGGAAATTAATCAAAGGCCATTTAAAGGTTCAGATAATGTCCTGGAGGGTTGGGCTGAGGGAGTATGAGTGAGGAGGAGGGTGGCTCAGCTTTCTGAGATGCCTAAGAACCTGGTGCCTCGCCAAATATAGGAATCAAAGAAGAAAGAGGATTGAAAAATGGATTCCTGGGTTTCTCTCTGGACACCTTGATAGATACTGATGGGGATACATTAAGACTTTGGGAGCCAGGAAGAGGCAAGAGAGAAAATGATGGATTCTGTTTTGGATGGGTCAATTTGACATGCCTGACCACAGTACATTGGAGGAGCATGCCCAGGGCACGGTAGGAAGTCTGTGTTTGGTGGTCAGAGAAGTGGAGTTGGAGATAGAGACTTCATGGATACTGATGTTTTCATGCCACTTAATGGTCACTAATAACCTATTAAGCATAAAGTATGAGCTTTTTTGGTTGTGCATTTTTTATTTCTCCTTGACTTAATATGCCATTTTCCGTAATAACGTTCTTGGTTCATGTTAGGCATGAGTCCTCCTTCCATATATCTTTCTGATCTTTTCTGTTTCTTCACTCCTCTCCACCAAGGTGAGTGATCCCCAGTGTTCTTTGCTGTTTTCTGGCATTATCCTCTTCTCCATGGCCCTCACTCCAAATGCTTCATGTACCGGATATGTAGATGAACACCTAGTCCATAATTCCAGTCCTGACCACTATCCTTGACTCCAAATTTCTTTTCTACTCTATGTCTGGTCACCACCACATGTTGATGTAAACACATGTCAATGATGTAAATCCCCAATGTTCTTTTGCTTTAGAATCTACTGCTTAGTTAATTCTGCATGTCTTTGCCAGTGTAATCAAGCTTCCTAACTTAAGTTGATCACATCTTTCCCTTACCCAGAAATTTTGTTGCCTACTGAATCCCCATTGTCTAATTAATAAAGTACAAACTCCTCAGTTAGGTTTTATGGCTCCACCACTCTCTTATTTCAATTTACCCCTTCTGACTCAACTCATTCTCTTACCTTACTTTAACCCAATTAAAATGGACTTGCTGTTTCTTTTAACACGTTTTAGTTTCTTGTTTCTACACAATTCCTTATTTGTATTTCCCATGCTTTATAGAACTTAGACTTGAACAGTTAGGGATAAAATATTTTTAATGAATAAATAAAAAGATATCTATCTGCTTCATCATACCACAGTCTTTTCTTCTTGTGAAAGGAGACTGGCTTGAAAAGAAGTTTAGATATTTGTTTACACATTTCAGTGAGAACTAGGTAGGTATTATGCTGAGGTTAGATCATGACCATTAGGGAAAAAATGCTTCCTTGTTTACTATTTATTATTTTTGTTTGTTTGTTTTTGTTTTTTCTCCTTTTTGGCCAGCAGTAGAAGCCTGAGGGGCAAAACGGGGACAAGCCAAACAAATCACTGCAGGGAAAATGGCCAACTCCTCCCACCTCCCAGAAATGGCCAGGTCCACAGGACAGTAGCTGATGAGTTAGACCGTACTCTCTCCCAAATTAAAATTAGTTTCAATTACCACAGGACTGAGGCTCTGAAGTATCCCAAACTCATGATCACATTAGTGCTAAATTTTGTTGAATTGTGATCTTTGGAATGATTTGTATTGAAATGCTGAGATAAGGTGTGCATGTGAATATACACACACACACCCACACAACTCTTGCTAAGTCCACCTTTTTCATGGTGCATCAAAGGGACAGGAGGGACAGATTAATACATCTTACAAGCAGCTTTATTTTTGCAGGAAAATGTGGCAAGCTAAAGACTGAATGCTAACTTTGCACCTGAAGCCCTTCCTCAGACTGCTTGTTCTATATGCAGATTTGTCTACGATGGTCCTTTTGCTCTCTGCCTAGTCTCTTCTTTTGCTTGCAACTCCTTTTAATTTTGAAAAAAATACTGTTTTCTGTTCCAAGGGGCAAGGAGAGCTTGAACAAGACTTTCAAGGGCTTATAGATATTGTCAAACAGTTTCAGAACACCAACCAGTGTATGGAAAAGACTCTTAATCAGTATAGTAATAAGGTTTCATAAAATGACAATCGTAAAATATACATGTGTATGTAAATAAGAAGGAAAAATAGCATGTAGTAAAAATTCCCTCAAGTACTGATTACACAAAAACCTCAGCCAAGAAGTCCTCATTCCTTTATCTTGCTCTTGAAGGTTGGCTATACTCCCTGCTCTTCTAATCTGTTAATATCCAACTCTTTGGTTCTTTATATGCCAATTATCAATGAAGGAAAGTTTTGTGGACAGGAAGAGTGGTGAATAAATAAACTGTACCATGACATTTTTAATAGCTGTTGAGGGTGCTTGCTTATCATCAAGACTCTGTTTCACTGATCACTCTTCCTTCTTCCCATCCAAAGGGATAGGATCTTGGCAATCATGTATGTACCACCTGGTCTATTCCATTGGTCACACCTTATTAGATAAAAAGTTCAGGTAATTAAAAGTGGATATACATACACTGTATGAGGCTGATATTGATAGGCAAGCAAACTTGAGACCTATACTTGTGTAAAGAGT
This sequence comes from Avahi laniger, assembly GCA_963575035.1. Classification (NCBI taxonomy): domain Eukaryota; kingdom Metazoa; phylum Chordata; class Mammalia; order Primates; family Indriidae; genus Avahi; species Avahi laniger. The sequence goes on from CAUYSK010010705.1 coordinate 125,708, forward strand.
AGTAGGAAAATCTAGTCTTTATGTAAAGAAAGAGTTAGCAATGGTCATCTTGAATCAAAGGGAAGTACATAAGAGTAAGGCTGAGGGGTCCCAGAGAGACTGGGAGAATGGCGGCCTTGGTTCCTGGCTCATGTTTGGTTCCTGATTCTAGATTTTAATAATGTCCATCTCTTTCCTAGCCCTGGGATTATGAGGTACCTCAGGAACCATATAATAATCTTTCCTCTTCTGCTTGAGCAAAGTATATTTCTATTAGTCTTAACCTTTTCCCCAAATTGACTGAGACAAGGCTACTGCTATTGACCTCCCGAATGTTTTTTTGACCTTTAAAACCTTCCATAGTAAGCCTCCATTTTTAAGTGACTTATACTCATGGCTAGTAAAAGAACTAATTGTGTAATAACCATGCTCGGACCATCATTTTTTTAATTCTAAGCATTAGAAAAAGTGCTCATCATCACTATTTTTTTTCTTTTCCTAGCTCCATTTGGTCAAACTGTTAAAGGACAAGACTTAATAACAGCACCCTCTTAACAAGAACTAGAGTCTTTTGCAGCAGGTGGTGCCCACCTCTGCCTACAGAATTCCAGCCCAAACAATCTGCCCAGAATTGCTGAGAAATCAGTAGAATGTGCTGATGACTCAGCCTGTTAAGTAGGCGGACTGTTATTGTTATTTTAACTCCTGCCAGAGTATGCAGGCAATTCTCCCTCTTTCTGTCTCTAGTTAACCCTGAGAGATCCCTCTTTAAAACCTCACCCCTGGAATAGATTCTTGCTCAATAAGAGCCAGGATAGTTTGGGATCTGGGCATGACTGACAGCTGATAGTACAGAGTAGGATAGGCTTTCATAAGGGGTGCATCCAATATCCTAATTTACCAATAGAATTTATTTTTAGAATGCTTAATCTGCCTTTAAAATTATCCACATAGAGTGCCATGGACTGGAGTTGAATGCTGATGAGGTAGTAATCAGTGCAAGTCAAAGTACTTATTTTCAGAGAGGATGGTTAAAATGCCAGGTTTTCTTTCTCTTTTCCTTAACTATTAAGGCATTGTGGTTCTACTGTGGTTCTTGTCAAATGTTCTCAACAATATAAACACTCATCAAGTGCTGCTCCTAGGAATATTATAAATATCAAACAAAAATCAGCCTATTTTATAGAAAATTATCTGAAAGGAGAAATATCACCCATCTATGAATGATGAAAAGGTATAAATCTATTCTGAAGATGAAGTAAAATCTAAATAATATTGGGTTGTGGCAAATCTTAGTACTATTATTTAGTTAAAAGGCTACAAGAAATGATAAATATTTTATGCTCTTCAAATGGTTTTCTCATATCATTCAGCTAACTTGTTCCTAATTTGTTTATATGGGAGTTTTTTTGGTACTATAAATTAAGATTCAAAGTTGAAATCAGAGAAAACAAAATTTTCTCATAATGCTATAAAATCATAAGTTAAAAATATGAAAGTGCTTTAGCATTGCAGAAATGATGGGCTCTGTTAAGACAAACTGAAGGAATCCTTAAAAGTACAACAACCGTCACCGATGTGAGTTAAGGATACTACATGTGCGGAGCATCTACCTGCATTGTTTCATGGTAACCTTTGCATACCTAGTCATCCCTTCAGCAAGTGAGGGTCCCCCAAGAAAGGTGGTGGTTCTAGGAGCTGGCAGAGCTTAGAACATCACACAGTCTCTGGCCTCAGCGGAAGGAGATGATGTTGAAATGATACCAGGGAGGTAGAAGATGCCAATTTATATAGCATCTTGTTGGCCACAGTAGGAGTGTGAGTTTTATTCTATTACAGGCAGCCATTGGTGGATTTTGAACAGGAGAGTCAAATCAATTACGATTTTTAAAAAAGATCACTCTGACTTTTATGTGAACAACAGAGAGCAAGATTGGGCACAGGGGGCTACTACAGCAGTAAAAGTGAAAGAGAGTGGATTTGAATGACAAGGGTAGAGAATGAGATATGTAAACATTCTGGACAGGCATGAGCTTGCTATTGTAATGACATACTACGAAGCTCAAAGAGATTAAATGATGCCTCTAATAGGTGGTAGAGGCTGGAAACAAACCGATTTTCAGAGCTGTTAACCACTGCACTGTAATATTTAAAAAGGGTTTTTGTATGAAAAAGATGCTGACTCCATATGAACTAGTAAGACTCAAACATCAGAGACATATATCAACCTTTACATTTAGAATTATAAGTGTTAGGTTGGAAGTATTCAATTCTAAATTTACAGAATACAGGAATCAGTAACATTAGCAAATGACTAAAAAGGACTTTGCTATTGACAAAGCATTTTCACTCTCATTATCTCATTCGGTTTTAGCAAACTGGCATGGTTAGATGATTTCAAAGGTAATCATCTGGTAAACAATGTTAAGATAAAATAGCAAAATAAAACTATCTAAATTAAATGGTCACATTCATGGTATCACTAAATAAATATTTACAGTTCCCAACAGCCTGTTTTCTCATTTCAGGTAGATATTATGTATTCCTTGCATTCCTAACATCAGCCCCCCGCTGACATAAAAGGATGCTAATAAATATTAGTGGAGTGAATGAAACTTCTATTTATGTGTCCAATAGATTAGGTTTTTCCAATTCATTTTCTGGTAGGCAGAATAGCTTCAGAGTCTGACAGAGATGAGTGTGAATCCAGGCTCTGCAATCACTGTATCATCTTGAGTAAGATACCTAATATATTTTGGCCTTATTTTCCTTATATGCAAATGATAATGCATTCCTGACCTAGGAGACTTATGTAAAGTCTCACATTTACTCATATTTGCCCAGAAAGGTTAACTTCTTCCTCCTCTTCCTCCCTCAACTCTGAGAGAGTAGTAATTTATTCCTCTCAGAAAAGAAAATAGTTATGAAAAATTCTATGTCTACCTATCTTACTACAGTAATTGACATTTCTGTGACCTTGAACAAATTCTAAAATTAACTGTACTGTTAAAAAAAACTCCTTGTCTTTTCTTAATTTCTTCCATGATATTTTAAGAGAATATGAACAATTAAGATGGGCCAAACAAAAATATTTTTAACTGTCTTAAATTTCAAAGGTAGTAATTTACACTATATTTGGGAATAGTCAATATTTCATCTGTGGGGAGATAAAACAGATTTTAATTATTATGTTATGGCAAAGGAGTGAATATCATCAGCCCCATAGGTTAGCAAGATCTTTACAAACCAATTTAACACATGCTTTTCTAGTAGGAAAAAATAAAACATAAGCAGGATTGGCATGATATTATATATCAAAAACTTAGTATTCCTTATACCTACATCCCAAATAGGTTTTGTAAGCCATGCTGAAACCATTTTAACATTAAATCTTTAAAATGTTGAAAGTTTTTAGAAATAACAATTAATAATACTAAGCACCAGAAGATTAAAATATTAAAATGAGCCAATTTTGTAACAGATTATGTCAACCAAATCTGCATGTATCAATACGGATGAATGTCTACATTTAATATTGGGTGAAGACAAGCTGCATAAGAATAGCTACAGTATGATGCCATTTACATAAACTTTTAAGATGTAAATAATTGTATGACATTTGTTTCATACATGTCATAGAAGTGTTAGAACACACACAGGAAGGGTATATAGCTTTCAGCACTGTGATACCTAGTCACAAGAAAGGAGAAAAGTGCAAAGGAAGCAGGAAGAGCTTTTCTTCTTTCTGTGATTATTTATTTCTTTAGAAAAGATTTTAATATAGCTGAATATTAGCATTTGTTTAATCTGTGTGGTGGATACTTTAATTAGCATAATAATTTTTTATATTTTTTTTGAAAAATTCTTCAATTTCCTTGCTTGAAAATAAAGAAATAATAAAAGCAGTCAATAAATAATAAAAAGTCAATATTGCTGTGGTCAACTTAAAATTCTCTATGTAGTACTTCTAATAAAAACAAAGTAAATTAAAAAGCATTTCCTAGAATAAGAAATTATTCATTTCTAATCATTCCATCATTTTCTGCTTTTATCATAGAAATGTTGAGTTTAAAGAAAGATGTAAAATAAAGGGAAATATTGTTTCTGCCTAAAAGCTGAGTGAAGTGTTTATATCCTTTTATTTACACATGCAGCAATTGTTTAAATAGCAAGTACAAACATAAAATAAAAGTTTGCTTGCGATGCATTTACTAATCTTTCAGTAATCGCACTATATATTTTTTCTTCCACAAATTCAGGTAGAATCTACTCAAAATGTAGGAGAATCTGATTGTAGACATTTCTACCACAACATGAAATCACTCTCCTAATAACAGCTGGGGCTAGTGTTCTTTCCACTGCCTGCTGCTTCCAGATTCATGTATAGAACCTTGGGGAGTCCTCCATCTACCTGCCTCCTCCTCTCTCTCTGTCTCTGCTTCATGCCCCTAATCTGTAAAATGGGGATGATCCCCATATATACCTCATAGAACTGTTGTAAGGAATAAATAATTTAATTTATGTAAATTAAGTCACATAGGACCATGCCTCACACAGAACAGGTGCTGAGAAAATATTATTGGTATTGTTAACCATAGTTCAAAACTCATTTCAGAGAAAGATCTTTTCACTCTCTTATTATTGAATCAGTCCGAACACTATGAAGTGCTATTTTAATAATTCTAAATCTATTAGCTATTGAATTCATAAGTATATTTCTACTTTACAAAAATGAATTGATATTTAAAGATTACAAAACATGGTTAGCAAAGAGTTATTTTTCACAATTGTTGGTAACTCTTTTAGAGTAGAGATGGTAGGGTCTTACCTATTCAAGGAAGTGGTAAAATAAGTAAAGTTCGTTATGTTGTGTTCTCAAAAGGTTGATATTATGTTCTGGCTTCTTTCTATAAAAAAATAATAATTTATAAAATTAGTAATTTAATTCCTGATCCAATACATCAATCACATCATGTAGCTCAGTACACAATTCAACTCATGGTTTGCTCTTTCTCTGTTGGGTACCTGCGAGACTACATGATCAATTTCATGATGGTTCTTTATAGTCATCATATATGGAGCATTTACAACCTGAGGCACTATCGCAGATGGAAAAGAGCAGTGAAAATGCTAACTATTGCATGTTTTTTCTCATTTTTTAGATTCATTCCAAAGAAGCTTCTTAAGTATTATATCCAAGGAAGAATAAATTTTTAAATTGTTTTCAGCTAATAAATAGCAGGCAATTGTACTCTCTCCAAAGAGAATTCATTTGTCCTGGTAAATTGTTAATTATATCCAGTAATCTTTAAAGGACTGGGCCTCTAGCCCAGTCTACATTGAATCTCTTGAGCACAGAATGCAGAGGAATTTTTTAACAGCTAATTAAATTTTCTCTATAAAGTACTAAACTTATTTTGACATTCAGAATCCTAAAAGTCATTCTGGATTAGTAGTTGTGCTTAGAAATTAACAGTACCTAAGGTACCTATACATAAACAGAATTACTAGAAGGCACTAGACTTGTTGTCTACCTTATAAGCTATTCAGGTGTGATCGTCCTCATCTAAGGGGAGGACTACAAACGACACACAGTTTATAAGAGATTGCAGAGCTGAGGCCCATTTTGAAGTCTAGCTCGCTTACGTTAGTTGTGTAAATCTATATATCTCTATGTACTTTTGCCAGGGCCTGTGTGATTTCACCCCTACTAGAGTGGACCCCATCATATCCTCAAGAAAGATCTTGTTCTACAGGTAAGGGGCCCTGAAACTCAAACTATGATAGTTATTAACTCTTCTTTAGGACCCAGCAGGAAATGCAAGCTTGGGAAGTCAAGATGCAGATGGTTCAGTTGTCTATAAACCTTTAAAAAGCAATGTCTATATGGATGTGAGCAGATGAGTTTGATTCAAAAGCAACAAATATTGGTTGAGCCAGGTACTGTATTGTCTGCTTTCTCACGCATTAGCTCATTTACCCTGTGAGTATTTACACACAATATATAGCAGCAAACAAGTTTGTTAATAAATATTAAAGTTATAAAGGCTTAACATTTAAATAAACATAAAGGAAATTTAGTATGCAAGAAGAAACAGAGTAGAGTTCTCCATTCTCTGTAATAATTTGATGACTTAAAAAGAAAGGTTAGACTGTCCAAATCTTTGCACACAGTTTTTTTTTTTTTTTTTTTTTAGTACAGCTCTGTGGTTCTCAAATTTGGAATATATATAACATTACCACACAGAATTCTATATACAATAAATTAAAACTAAAGACTTTTTAAGGATAATGTTGACTATAAGCAAAATAAACCTTGTAGGTTGGTTTTAGAACAAAAATAAAATGGTAGGCCAGCTCTGGAATTCGTTCAGATACAAAAAAATCTTTGGGTTTTTAATGAATGAATGCTGAATAAAATACCATGTTTTATTTTATATTTAAATTCCGTTTCTTAAATTCTTTAAAGTACATATTTTTTGTACATCATCTTCATGATTTTCAAGCTTGCATGTGCATCAGTGTGCACGTACATATTATACATGTTTAAAGGAATTTTATAAAATAAGAATTTTATAGAAAAGGAATTTGACAGAATATAGAGTTATGGTCCATGGGCCAGATCCATACTGCTATTTTCCTAAATACAGTGTTATCGGCACACAGGCATACCCATTCACTTCCTTGCTGTCTACAGCTGCTTTCATGCTATAATGCCAGAGTTGAACAGTTGTGACAGAGACTGGAAGGCCTGCAAAGCTCAAAATATTTACTACCGGGCCCTCTGCAGAAAACGTTGTTAACAAATCTGATATCAACGAACATGCTCATCATTTGAGTAATATTAAAAATAACACTAAAAAGTTCTTTTAGTCTTTCCAAAAATTAATTCAGTAGTTACATATGAACGTAAGTGAAATTCCAGCCCTAAACACTCAAAAGCTAATTGCGTCCCAGAATAATTGGGACATTATTGGCTAAAGGATGAGATTATCATTAGAAAATTCAGGGTTCCCAGGACCTACTAGTTATAAAAAGAATGCCCCATTTACTTCTAATCTTAACTTCTGTGGAGTTTTGTCTGTTACTAAAAAATGGAAATGACTATCTTTTTTCCTAGACTTTATTTTATGAGAAAGAGATAAATTTCATCTGGGATTTATTTTTAAAAAGCAACTTATAGCCTATTCCATAAGGCATATGACACTTAATAGTCATTTTAAATTATCACAGTGCATTTAGAAGTGATAATTTTTATTCCATATCAAAAGGATTAAATTACTTTAACATAAATTTTGTTATAATATCATGGACACAGTTTAGTGTTAGATACATTATATGGAATGGCTGCAACAACCCTAAAGTCATAGTAGCAAACATTTATACAGCATTTCTTGTGTGCCAAACAATGTTCCAAACACTTCACATATATTAAGTCATTTATTCTGCACTATTCCCACTATTACTATCCCCACTTTACAGATGAGAAACTAGACCAGGAGAGTTGAAGTCTCATTGCCAGCATCACATAGCTAGAAAGCGACCAAACCTTTTAACTATATCCCAGCTCTATAGACACTGATCATTGGTTTTAGGTCTTCAACTCTGGTTAAAGATAATTTCAAGCATAAAGGCTTGTGGCTCCTCTAAGAAGCAGTATTTCACTGATGGCAACTTTCAGTTTACTAGAAATACTTGCTAAGCACATTCATTATTCAGCACATTCAGCTTCCTGAACAAACTGAAATTTACTCAGCTGCAGTTCTACCTCCCATTTTCTCCAGCCCATTATTTCTATCAGGTTTGCTTATGCCACGTTTCAGAACCTCTTATAGCTGAGTACGGACGTTGTTGAGAATCATGGCATATTACACCTGACAAAATCAATTGGTTAACAACTGTATTTAAGAGCTAGCCTATACAAGACAGAGAATAGGATGGTGCACGTTGGCATCACCAGGTAAGTTGAATGAATCATTTAATGAAGAACTCAAGATAAAACTTGCTTAGCTATAATCTAAATCATTTTTTAATCAGCTGATTACTCAGATAAATAGGATGTGCATGCAATACACTGAAGCTGCATGTAATGTATGTATGGCAGTTGACATTTTTATGTGCAAGTTATATGCCACCTCTACGTAGCATTGAAGTTAGAATGAGAAATTCATGCAGACTTTCAAAATCTCATGGAGCAATGTTACCAAGGTGTGTGTTTTTTTTCTTTTTTCTTTTTAAATTTCAGGATATAAAGGGGGTACAAATGTTTTGGTTACATAAATTGCTTTTGTAGCATTTGAGTCCAAGTTATAAGTGTGTCCATTTCCCAGATAGTGTGCATTGTACACATTAGGTGTGAAGGTGTGGTTTTCTGATTTGATGTAAGAATCCATATTTCATTAAACAGCAAAGTCATCAAGATGAAATCTCTGGATTGCTGAGTCAGGATATACTCTTCGTTTGCCTTTGAAACACCTTTAGCATAGCAAATATTGCTTGGTTATTTAATTTCATGTTTTGATAGACTTTGTCAGATAAGTAAAACACTGAGATGTTTGAAGTTGCTGGAATACTGAACAGTGTTTCTGAAGGCTAAGCTTAACCTCAATGGCTAGCATTAGGCTATGCAGTCAGAGCTCAAAAAAACAATAATAACATTGTTTTCCATCTCCTCTATCAATCTACTCTATAAGATTTCAAACAGTTCATATAATTCAATGCACTTGTCCAGGATAACAAGATTTCGGCTATTGAGGCCTGAATTGCCAATACAGTTGGGAAAATATCCTTTATTCAAGCAGTCTTTAAATAGGAGAGCAGCTGCCAACACAAAATCATTTAGTCTAACATCCCACTAAACCATTTCTGTTTCCTAATATGCTTAGAATCAGTTCATTGTCTACTTATTTGTGAATAGAAGAAAGTCATGGTGAACCAAAGTCACTGAAATTGAACAGATCAGACAATGATCTTCCTTTCTTGGGGCTTTTATCAAAGTTTCTTCCAAAAGAACATTATGTTTCTTACAAAGCAAACATTTTAAAAGATACACTTGAAAAAATTAAGACCTTTTAACAAAATCACTATTCAAAAAACATAGAGTCTTCTGATGAATAGAAAATCTAGGTAAGATAGACAATAAGAATTCTCCACCTTCATCTCCAAACCTGAAATTCCAGAGTGTTGCTGAGGACTAGCAAGCTGGGTTAAGCGGACTTAGTAGAAATGATGTAGTCTTATCCAAAGCATCTCAACATAATTCAAGGCAGCAAAAATAGTATACAAATAGGTGACGGATAAAGAATTAGATTAGTCAGTAAAGTCAGGCTTAAGCCTCAGAGGATTTACACGATAAAGGTTTATAGCCTGTTAACACAGATCCGCATATAAGCAGGGAGACTCTGCAGGCCACCTCTCTCCCATGCAGTGAACAAGCTATCTGGGTACATCCTTCTTGTGGCTCAACTCACCGCCTTTAGGATTACAGCAGCAGGGAAAGAAGACATCCAGAGGTCTCAGCACTGGCTGTTAAATGAGGAAGTGACACACATCACTTCCTCGTACAGCCCACTGGACTGAACATAGCTTTGCTTAAATGCAAGGGGTTGAGAGACACGGAGGATAAATGGGTATTTGGTGAGCAGTAAATATCTCCACTGTATCGGTGAACATAATGAGATTGATCCCGTAACTGCTTCAGATTCCTTCCTTATTGAAAAAGATTGAAAAGAAATAATGTTTGGTGATATAGCTTAAAATTTATTTTGCTAAACTGTTAACACATGCTGACTCTGATTGAATATATTTATGTATAAATAAATGTTCCATTTTATAAATAAAATATGAATTGGCACTACAATATAGAGAGCCTCAGGCAGCAGTGGGGCATGCGTGTCAGTGGTTTTGCTTGTTTATATATTACACTGCTGTTTTCTGCCCAGCATCAAAATATATCTGAAGAAATGTAACACTTCTTTGCTTGACAGAAGCCATCTGTTCATTTGTTTCTAATTTTCATACAAATGCCAACCTTTTTATTTTTATTTGTTTCTTAAACTGACAGATACAATTCTATGTATTTATCATGTACAACATGAGGTTTTGAAATACACACATGCTGTGGAATGGCTAAGTCAAGCTAAGTAACATATGTGTTACCTCACGTAGTTGTCATTTTTGTGGTGAGAACACTTAAAAATCTACTCTCAACATGTATCTATTTTTAGCAGAGATGGATTCTCACTCTTGCTCAGGCTGGTCTCAAACTCCTGACCTCAAGCAATCCTCCTGCTTCGGCCTCCCAAAGTGCTAGGATTATAGGCGTGAGCCACTGCGTCCAGCCACCATTTTTCAAGAATACGACATATTGATAATGATAGTCACCATGTTGTACAATAGATCTCTTGCATTTATTCCTCTTATCTAACTGAAATTTTGTTACCTTTGACCAGCATCTCTCAGCATCTTCCCCCAACATCCGCTACCATTCAACTCTCTACTTTCATGAGATGAACTTTTTCAGATTCCACATACAAGTGAGATACTGAATATTTGTCTTTCTGTGCCTGGTTTATATCAATTAACATAATGTACTTTAAGTTCATCCACATTGTTGCAAATGACAGAATTTCCTTTTTCTTTTAATGGCTGAGTGGCATTCCATTATTTGTATATGCCCTATTTTTTTATCCATTCATTGTTGATGGACACTTAGGTTAATTGCTTATCTTAGCTATTACGAATAATGCTGAAATAATATGGGAGTACAGATTTCTCTTCATCATATTGACTTCATTTCGTTTGGATATCTACCCAGTAGTGGGATTGCTGGATCATAGTGTAGCTCTATTTCTAATTGTTTGAGGAACTTCTGTACCGTTTCCCATAGTAGGTGTACGAATTTACATTCCCACCAACAGTGTGCCAGGGTTCTCTTTTCTCCACACTCTCACCAACACTTATCTTTTGTCTTTTTGATAATAGCCATCCTAACAGAACCCCAACCTTTTAAAATGATAGAATAAATTAATTCAGACACATAGACTCAAGGGGTACAAGGAGAAGAAACTGGGGAGAGGCTCAAAGGAAACTAAGCAAGATTGTAGGTTGCCACAAGACTTACCTTACCAGGATACCACTTAAAGATTTTGCTCTCACTTTCAAAACTCTTCTTTTAAAATGAAAAAAAATCTAAATTTCTAGGCTTAGCCTCAAGGGCTTCTATATTGTGACTACATTCTACTTTTTCAACTTTATCCCCAACTTTCAAAGAACACAAACCCTCACATCTTAGACTAGTTCTTTTGCAGATTTATTGATTCCATCTTCTTATTTGTCTCCTCTCCTCTATAAAGTCCTCTTCTTTCTCTTTTTCATTTTTTTTCTCTTTGTCTCCTTCCCTCTCTCCCTTCCCTCCTTTCTCTAGGCTTGTAAACTTCTTGTTCAGTTGAAGCTCTCTTCTCTATGAAGTCTCCCCAACCACCTCCAGGGATGTTTCTGCTCACCGGTGTGGTGGTTCCTATTTTGCACACATATTTGGCATGCATATGAACTACGTTATATTGTTAATTAAGGCTCCATGAAATTCACATCCCAACCCATTTTTATGCTTTGTTTCAATCCTAAAAGCCATTAGTACCTGTCAAATGTATGCATTATTTTTTATAATATTTTGAATTAAAAACAAATACATATGCAGGATAAAAAATATTAAACCATGTAAGTACACAGTGGACTTCAAATAATGCTACCATATTGTCAAATTATTTCTAAAAAGGTATTAATTTACACCCTGTTATGGACTGGATTGTGTTCCCCTGACATTCATATATTGAGGTCCTAACCCCCTATATGACTGTATTTGGAGATAGGGCCGTTAGGGAGGTAATTAAGTTTAAAGGAGGTCAAAAGGCTGGGTCCCGAATTTGATAGGACTGGATTGTTGTAATAAGAGGAGACACCAGAGCTGTCTCTTTCTCTCCATGAGCATAAAGAAGCAGTCTCTCCTTGACCACACTTTAGTTAGGTTCCTCTGATCCTTCTTCTTTACTAGGCCTTGACTTTGGCTCCTGACCTTACAAATCCAATTTTAGCAAGAATCCTGTTTAGAAAGAATTCCCCACCCTTAATATCTGACCACCCTGGATAGCTGATCAAGTTCCCCATGCCCCACCTTGATGGCTAAGTCTATGGCCTGCCTTCAGCGAAATCTAGTTAAATAAGTTTAGCAAGCATCACCCTAACCCATGATAATTTTTCATCTATGACCCACTTATTCTGCTCATTAGCTAATGTTGGGGCTCAGAAAACAATGTCTCATAGTGAAAGTCTCAGAAGTAGGCTGAGAAGCAAAGTTCCTCTCTGACCTGCTTCTGTCCTCCTGTCTCTCAACCTCATTCTCCCCTAAGACAAGCTATAGAAGCAAAAATCCCGCTTCCTCAAGGTGGGTCATAACAAACTAGAACCCCTTTTCCCCAGAGCCAACCATAAAGCCTAAAAATAGTTCTCTAACTTTCTCCCATCTTTCAATGTAAGAACTGGCCATAAAAAAATTCTCTGGCCAACCTTGTTTGTTGTAGGTCATCAGACCCCCCTTCCAGAGAAGGTTCTGTCCCATACCTAGAAGGAAGGCATGCCGTACAGAGGCCAGGAAGAATCTGGACAGGCCTTGCTGGGTGTCCCCTCTCAGTCTATTACTATTAGATCATATCCTTTTTGTCCATTCATATTTCTACACACTGCCCATGCTTCAACCTAAGCATAAAAATGGACAGTTCACCCTGTGTCTTTGGGTCTTCAATCTTAAGGTTCTCATGTCATGTAAAACTGTGATCAAATAAATTTCTTATGCTTTTCTCTTGTTAACCTGTCCTTTGTTATAGGAGTGTCTGCTGTGACTTTTACAATGGGGAGGAAAGGTATCACACCCTTTCTACCTCTAGGTTGTAAATCCCCAGCTGTCTTTGCTATATATGGAATTGAGCCCAGTTTCTTTCTCCTATTGCAATATTCTCAGTCCTGAGTAAAGTCTTCCTTACCATTTTAACAAGTGTCAGAATATTTTTTTTTCTTCAACACATAGATGAGAAGGTAGCTACCTACAAGCCAAGAAGGGAGACCTCACCAGAAATCAACCCTGAAGGTACCTTGATCTTGAACTTCTAATCTCCAGACCAGTGAGAAAGTAAATTTCTGTTGTTTAAGTCGTCCAGTCTGTGGTATTCTTTTATGGCAGCCCAAGCAGACTCATACACCACCCGTCCCATTGTCTGTTTTCATACACCACCAACAACAACGTATATTATTTATTTGTTTAATGTCTGCCCCACTCCACCCTAACTAATCTGTAAACTCCAGAAGGGCAGGGACCATTTTCTTTTGTATTTGCTACATCACACCCTCTGTCTGGTAGCAAATACTTGCTTAGAAACTACTCAACAAATGAATGAACAATGGGGGTTATGTATTGCAGAAAATGGAAAGGTATGCTTGGTACTGGTGAACTTTGTGTATATGAGCTCCTGTGTTACAAACAATGCAATCTCCTTATGTCTGGTTTAATGCTTCTCTGATTTGTGAGTGAGTTAGTAAAGGTCTAATGTATGAGTGAAAGAATGATAATAGTTTGTTTTCCTAACTATTCTAACTAGGAATTAATTAAATTCAGTCTTTGAAATAAGAACTCAAACTTTGGATATAGAAGCTGTGTTGGAACCCTGGCCCATCACTCACCGGCTGCGTAATATTGGGTAGGCCTTCTAACTTTTTAGATTCTCGGTGTCATCAAAAAAAATGAAAATTGTTAATGAGACTTCCCTTATAGAATTGTTACAAGGATTAAATAAACTCATGTGCTTGGAAAAGTCCTTTGACAATTGTGGAAAATTGTGAAGTGTTAATATCAGCCTTGAGCAGAAATCCTACGTTCATGCTAATCTATAGTTTCTTAACTTCAGCTCTTTTTAGTTTTGCTCAGCATCTAAAAGCCTTTTGCAAGGTTCTTAAGACATAGGGTATCTTCGAGAAGGATTGTGCAAGAGAAAAAAAGCATTTCATTCACTGATAGTCCCTAGTTCACCTGCTGGGAGCCATCTGTCAACCTGCAGCAGCATAAAGAGGAGGCATTTGGCTGAACTCGGTGACAGAGCACCAAAGTACCCCGCTATTTTTGAGGTCGATGTGAGCATTCAAAGTCCAGCTGTAGTCTAAAGAAGTTAGAATTCAGCCAACTGATGATGTTCTTTGCCAGAGCTCCCGCACTCTCTGACATTCCTGACTGCGGCTAATTTGGAATGGCATGCACTTAGGAAAAGGGACCACACCAGAGAGAGGGAAATACAGGCTGTGCTACAATCATCTGACCGGAAAAAGGAAATTCTGACAAATCCACTCTTAGCCTGAAGAGCTAAAAGCTCTAGAAGCAGAGGGATTTCATCAACTCACTGGAGTCTTGGGGAATAGTTTACAATTAAGGGTGATCTCCAGCTGATTTGGGTTCTTCATCTTTTGCTGAATATTGTTCAAGAGGCATTGTGTGATAACTTAATTAGCACAGTGGGGACTAAGTTGGCACCCTCCCCACGCCCTTCTGTAATGCTAATTTGAAATATCTTTTTTCTCTTCCCAAATTATTTTCTTAACAGTGGAATCCAACATTTTATTACTAAAGAAATCGCCTGTAATAACACATTTGAAAAAGTGAGGATGTCTTAATTGAGTGAGAATATTACCTACTGGCTGAGAAAATATATCAACACAAAAGCTAGCCTTGAAATATCTCCGAATCCACTATGTCAGCATTCCCAAGCATTCTGGAAATTCTACAAACATATTCCTGCGTGCATGATACAATAATTCTCATGTCAGTAATCTTAAAAATATTAAGATTCATGAGGGTATATCATTAAGATTTCACCCAATAAAAGGGGAGGACTTAGCATCCAGATGAAATAACAAAAAAGAATTTGCCTCACTATAAATAGGAAACAGAGGAGGAGGCAGATCTCCTCCCAGTCTCTCTGGGAGGGATCTCTTGTAAAATGTTTTTCCCTCTCTTTCATTATTCTGTCAGTGGCCATGCAATTCTCCTTCCTTTGTGCTCTTTTCAGAAGGGTGTTCTATTATAATGCTTTACTTAATTGGCTTAAATTTAAGTAAATAGACTCCACTGAGATGAAGGGCAGTCCCAGTGGAGGAAGGAGGAGTAGGAAGGGGCACAAAGAGATAGGGACTGCAGAGACGGGCCAGACACCAGAGACCCCAGGCACTGCGCAGTCCTGGAAAGCTTTCATCTAAAGCTCCCCGTGGCCACTTAGTGTCTATAATCAAGCCACATGTGTCTGATTTATACAAAAACATATGAAAATAAGATTAAAGTCTGGGTTTCCAAACACAGCAAGTGAGCCAATGAGGTTGCAAATATTCCAGCTGCTCTAATTACTGTTATTCTGAAGGAATGTGAGGGCTGCTGACTCCTTGCTTGGGTTACCCTGGACTCCCCTGGGACTCCATCAGCTACCTTTGGTATTTGCCGGCACAGAAGTTAGCTTCAGAGGTAGGTTTCAACCTCACATTGTTATTACTAGAGTGGTTTTTAGAGCTACTCTAAATGTCAACAGACTAAAAATGCATTATCTTTTAAAGTTGTGGCTCTAAAGAGCTATAATACCACCAAAATGACCCATTTTGAGTCTTCGAGTGGTCTAACTCCAAGTGCAGGGCTGCTGTCTCCCACCCCTGCTGAGCTCCACCATCTATCTGGGACCTTCCCAACACTGTAAGGCCAGCAGCCTGCAGTGTGGGTGCTTCCTGGCAACTAGCATCTTGCATGGTTTCACCTTTAACAGGGGCTTTGGCTTCAAGAAAGATTCTAGAAGTACTTTCTTAAGGAACGACTACAAAACCTATAACACAGTGAGTTTTGATATCTTTTAATTTGTTTACTTGTGATTTTATTTTGCCATTTCACATTCATTCTACTTTCTAATTCCAAACCGAGTGTCATTCAGCTAAAAGAATTCATGCAGCTAAAAAAAATAAAGAAAAAATAAACAGTTAAAAAGAGACTGGAAGCAATTTGTGACTTTCTCTTTGCCTCATGTTTTGGGTGGCTGTGTCTAGTTAGCATGAAGGGAGTATGCTTTCCCTATGTACAGTAAGTCTGCTTCAAGCTCTTAAAGTACTCTCACCGATTCTTTGGAGATGTACTGGTGATCACAGGTGAGTATGAGAACTTGATAAAACGTAATCTTATCAACAGTCTCCAAGAATGGATTACAGTAGAATACAGACATGAATGGGTGAGGGCTCATTAGATCCTGATATAACCTCAAAATAACACTAATATCAGAAATACAGATTTCTACTAAGTGTTTATAAGAAAGCACATATAACTCCACTGCTATACCAAAAGATAACCTTATCTTTTGGTATAGCAGTAGAGTTATACTCTTTCTTTCTTTTCTTTTTGGTAGTGATACATGATGGTAGGTTTTAGGATTACTCCACATAATGCAATTTTTGTTTTTCCTTTATATTCTCTGCTTGTTCAATTGCAACAACTTGAAGCAATTTTCTCATATTCACACTATTCCTGCCTGAAAAGTGTTTCCTGTGAAAGTTTCTTTTAGCAAAGTGTCAGACAGTTGTGCCTCCCAAGAGAGGCCCATGTGTTATACTTTGTTCATTAAAATCTGTGACTTTGCTGATGACCATGGGTTTCAGTGGATGCTGACAGGCTGTTACAGACTCTTACAGAATTCCATTCACTTTCTTCTTCTGGATACTTCTTACAGTAGGGAACTAGTATAGCAGATACAAGAAGATATGGGAATGGAAACAAAGGCTTTCGAGCCAGCCAAATCTCTATGTAGCAAGTAATTGAAATTCATTGGTCCATAATTTCTTCATTTGTGGATAAAAATATCTACTTTCTTGTAGAACAATTTCAAAGACTAGGGATAAGTTAAGGAAAGCTTTTTGCACAGTGTTTATTGTGTGCTACTGGTATTAAACAACTCAATGAATTGGGAAAAGCTGATTTGTCAAAATGTTAAACAGAGAAAGAATGCTGCTAGTTCTTATGTTGTTTAACACTTCCCAAACCTGCGTGGGCACCACAGTCACCTGGGATCCTGGTTACAAATTCAGAGTCTGGAGTTCTATTCTAAGAATTTTGATTCTGATGTCTGTTATGGGTTCAGGAATCTACACACCTCAAAAGTACTCAATAAGATCACTAAGAGTATGATCTGGTGACCACAATTTGATAAATAACCACTATGTTTTATGTAATTAGTTCTATTGCTATGATTATGCTTATTTTGACTGCCACTTTAACAGTTTTAAAAAAAGAGTATATTATTTTCAAGATATTAGCTTAGTGATAGCTGTTAGCTTAAATATTTGTTGTCACTATTTTTAACTGTATAGGCATAAACTTACATAGGTGATATAAAAGAAGCCCAAATATTTTTTCAAAATAACTTACGGATTTTTTTCCTCCTCTCAAAAACTCTGTTTTTTAACCTCTTTGTGTATGACAGACTCTTTGCAGAATTTAATGAAAGCTTTGGATTCATGCCCATGCAGGCATGATCCTTATTTTTACAAAAGCTTCCTAGGTCCCATTCATATACAGCCTGAAAGGAATGGGTCTCGAGTTAAAAGCACTTGGGTGAAAGAATTAGGCATTAACTATTTGCAATTTAGAGAAAGGTTTCTGTTCCCTTTAGGTTTTACAGGTCTAAAACATACTTATTGTATAGTAAAAAGATGTGAACTTTTTATATCTATTTATTACTTCTCAAGTAGTTTTGATTGCTTATTCGGTAGAAAGATTAGAAAAAACAGTTCTTTACAAAATTGAATTGGAAAATTCTAATAAGGAGGCTGTTTATTCTGTGAAAATAACACAAGTTTTTACTTTGGATAACAAGGAATTTAGTAAACACATACAAAGAAAACTTTAATTGCCACAGACTCTAACACAAGTTTTGGCAAAACAGATATGTATCATCCAGCAAGTATTGCCTTTCTTAATGAAGCTAAGCTTTGGGGAAAAAATGTAAGAAAATGCACATTTTCTTTTTGTTTGCTTTACCCCTGGGGCTAAAATACTTCAATGGTCCAGTGCTGCTAAGAAAATGACTAAAATGCTTCTCTTGCCCTGAATGACCTACCATCATCTAGCCTTACTTACCTTTCCAGCCTCATCCTACACGAACCATACTTCTTTTACCCTCTGTTCTCTTATTACACTGGCCTTCTGTCATTCACCCTTACCCGCTGTGCTCCTATAGCCACAAATCCTTTGCATGTGCTTTTGCTCTGTCTGAAATGCTCTCTTCTTCACTCTCTGTTCCTAATTAATTATAGCTTATCCATACATCACATTTAAATCATCCTCCTGACAAAGTCACTTTCTGAATTTCTCTTTTATAATGTCTCTATGGTTCTAATTTTGCATTTATTTGTGTGATTATTTGATTAAAAGCTTATTCCCCACTAAACTGTAAGCTTCATGAGGACAGGTCCCATAATAGCTTTTGTTTATCAAGATTATAAGCACTTGATGCTCTATAAGATTTTATTAACTATATGAATAAAAGAATTCATGAAAGCATGCATCTTATGGTATCAATCTCACAACTAAAATAATAAAAAATTCAATAACTATGTAGGTAAAGGTCCAGGTATACCTCTTTGGAACTCAGTTTCACATGCAAAAAAGGAGCATATTGGACTAAATAATCTCTAGGCTTCTTTTCAGTTTTAAAAATCAATGACTCAGCAACTCAGATGTCCATCGACTGATTAATGGATTAATAAAATGTAGCATATCCATTCAATGGAATATATTTCTTCATAAAGAGTAATGAAGTATGGTATACAGATGAACACTGAAAATATTATGCTGAGTGAAAAAAGCATTTCACAAAAGAAGATAGACTAATGGCCAACAAACATGAAAAAAT